>PITA01003271.1:113375-142642 GCA_004023965.1 Spilogale gracilis
GGGGGGTGGGGGTGGGGGTGGGGTTGGGGTGGCAGCAGGCAGAGGGAGAGGGAGAAGCTCGATCCTGATGACCTGAGCTGAAGGTGGCCTTTTAAAGGAGAAACAAGCATTCATCTGGCCTTTGGCCACTATGCTAAACCTTGGAGGACCTGAGTGATCCCGGCTTGTCATTTCCTTGCTCAGCAACTGACCCTAGGGCCACAGGATTGAAAGGGGATTTACCTTTCATAAGGACAAAACTCTCACTGCCCAGCTTCTCTGCAGGGACACAGATGCCCACTGCAAGAAAACCCAAATGTACAATAGAGCAGAAGGATGGACTGACTACCTTTCAGGCACACAATGAGAGGCCGGAGAGCTGTTAAGAAGGGTGGTTAATTATTTCTGTTTAAAACAAACTATGGGGTATAGGTAACTATGGGTACAGAGAAAAAGTTTGGATAACATCAACCGAAATGTTTGCAGTACTTATGTTTCGGTGGAAAGATCTTGAAGTTATTAAAAAATGTTTTTAGTTTAATCTGTGTTTTGTAATGTTCTTACAATGAACGTATCTTACCTCTATAATAAATGAGATAATTTTTTTTTATAGCAACATGGAAAAAGGCTTATGAGAGAATGTTACTTGATAAAGGTGATATCATAACCACAGATCTCTCTCGACTTACACTGGGGTTACAACCACGGTAAGTTGAAAATATTCTAAGTCAAAAATTCATTTAATGCACTTGGAGTGCTTGGGAGGCCCAGTCCACTGAGTGTCTGCCTTCTACTCAGGTCATGTTCCCACTGTCCTGGGTTCAAGCCCCGCATGGGGCTCCCGGCACAGTAGGGAGCCTGCTTCTCCCTCTCCCCTGCCCTTCCCCCCTTGCTTGCTCTTTTTCATGCTGGCTCTGTCTCTCAAAGATAAATAAATCAATAAATATTTTTTAAAAACTGTATTTAATACACTAACCTCCTGAATATCACAGACTAGCCTAGCCTGCCATAGAGGTAACTCGGAACACTGATGTTAGCCTACAATTTTCCAAAATCGTTTAACACACAGCCTGTTTCATAACAAGGTGTTGAATATCTCATGTACTCAATTGGATACTATACTGAAAGTGAGAAACAGGCCGGTCATGGGGGTGTAGAAGGGTTGGAGCTTATTGACTGTCTGCTCTCTGGATCCCAGGGTTGGCAGGATGCTGTGGCTTCCTCGGCCAGTGCCCAGCATCACGGGATTGCACTGTGTATCACCAGCCCGGGATATGATCCAAATTCAAAATTCCAGGTATGGTTTCTCCTGAATGTGTATCACTTTTGTACCGTCATAAAGGTGAAAAATCAGAAGCCAGAGCCTTGTATATGTGGAAAAGTGTTAATTAGGGCATTGGGAATTAGGGAAGAATTTTTTATTTACTTTTTATTTTTTTATTTTTTAAATGTAGGCTTCCTAGAATGCAGATGGAACTCTGTAAGAGGGCGGGATTCTGGCTTGGTTGGGATCAATGTAGGCTTGCTAGGGAAGATCAGATTGGATGTATACTTCAGCTTGTGTTCTAATATTTGTAACTGTTTTCTAAAATTTTCTGTTACTTATAGTTTTTTTTTTTTTAAATTCAAGTATATTGAATAAACCTCACAGGGAGGGCTTTTCTATCCACTAGGAAAATCTGCCTGGGGTCTCTGGTGGCCTGATCATTTCTTCCACAATTTCTGTAGGAAAGACCTTTCCTTTCCTCCCAGGGAGATGGTAAGCCAAAGATGGGTTGTAGAGGAGGAGACAACCTCTGAACTTGTATATCCTGGATTGCTCCTGTCTTCCGAACTCTTGTTGACGGAGTCTTGATGCTATGTTTGCTTTCCCTATTGTTGAGGACTTGGCTACACCAAGTCCTTTATCCTGTATTATCAGAGTTACATGAGAAAACACCTCACCCACCAGGCCTGCTGCCAGGAGCTGTGTCACCTCGTCCTCAGCGGGGGACGACTTGGGGGTGCCAGTGGTCAGGCCACGAGCACACGGCCCCGCCCCTCCACAGCCAAGCAGGTGGCCACTTGCCCAGGATGGGTGGTGTGTGTTGACAGCCGCCAGGGAAGAATGTGGTCCGTTTCATGTGCTCCCTACTTTTCTCCCTGCCAAGGGTGGAGGCAACTTGGAGTGGGCAGTCTCTGCCCAGCCCTGGAAGATGCCAGGGGGGCAAAGGGGGTGGGTAGAGGTGGATCTGGGGTTCCTTATTCCAGAATAAAATGCAATGATCCCGACTAGAGTCCGAAAAGTAACGTCGACCTGATAATATCTTGAGGCTCACATAGTAGGTCCAGCTCTATAGCCTCTCTCTCTGGTTCCGATTGGGACACACAAATTGTTCTATTATTATCAAAATGGTGGGCTTTGGAGTGCGCCCTCCTTGGACTTGGCTGGCATCGTGGACCTATCCTGTCACCTCTCTGAGCGTCTGTTCTCTCATCTGTAAATGGGGCCAGCAGTAGCTCTTTGCCCTCGCTGGGCTTTTACTTTCAGTGGGGATTACAATGAGATAATGCTTGTAAAGCCCTTGGTGAGAGTTGGCTAAATGTTGGCTATTATGAGAGGAAAGAAAGATGAAAGCATAAGGGCGGCTGCTAAGGTTACATACTTATCCGCGAGGCTGCTTTGGAAAGGACAGGTGCTGGGAGGGGAATTTCCCCGGCTTGGTAAATGAATGATTCCATTTTAGGACCGCACTTCCCGGAGGCTCAGCAGCCTGGGTCGCATTTTTGTCAGAAACTTTCAAGGGCTCCAGGTGTCTGCAGAAGGAAGGCTCAACCCTCTGCTGGCTTTGAAGATGCCTTACAAAATGGCCCCAACCTACACTTCTCCTTTGATTCCCCTTGCTTCCCTTCAACATGGGGTAGTGGTTAAGAGCCTGGGTTCGAATCCCAGCTCTGTCACTTTCTCGCTGTGGGACCCTGTTGAATTGACTTCTTGTCTCTGTGCCCCAACTTTCCCATCTGTAAAATGAGCGCAGAATAGCAGCTACATCCTTGGGTCTGGTGTGGAGATTAAATTGTAAATATAAAGCCCTTTGAAAAGGGTCAGGCGCCTGGAGAGGGATAAGTGTCTGTGGGCAAGCCTCTCATACCCACGTCCGGTGGGACCACCACTGAATGCCGCCAATACTCCAGATATTCCCATCAACACACATTTGCTCATGTTGCGTCTCCCCTTCAGTGCCTTTTCCCCAGGCCCAGCACACATGCCACGTCTTCTAAGAAGTGTCCTTTCCTTACTCAATGGAAGGCATCTTCCTCCCTCTATTACCCAATATTTTTCTGTGGACCAACCCCTCCTATTTTGTTTGGTCCCATCTGCCTCATATCATGGCTCTGTATACCCCTCTCTAATCTGTCCTACTGGGTGGGGATGCCTAGACAGATTTCCCCATGAACTTGGAACTTTGCATACAGTAGGTGCTCAGTAAATATGTCTGGACTTGAGGGCTGAGGGGCAGGGTTGACAATCAGCTGCTATGCCCTGGTTGGGTGACAAGGGTTGTCTATGGCTGGAGACCTTTCCAATTGGAAGGTGACTTTCACTTAAACTTTCCAAATACCACCATTGTTTGTAGGTGAGGGGAGAGGCGGGAAGTACCTGGTCCCCCTCTACCCACTTTGCCACTTTGAGCTATGTTATGGGCTGAACTGTGTTCTCACAAGATTCGGATGTCAAAGCCCTAACCCCCAGGACCTCAGCCTGGGACTATACTTGGAGATATGGTCTCTAGGGAAACGATGAAGTTAAAATGAAGCCAGGAGAGTGGACTGTAAGCCAACCTGACTGGCCTCCTTATTTGGGCACCCCAAGAAACACCAGGGGTATACACTCCCAAAGGAAAGACCATGTGGGGTCACTTCTGGGAAGCCAACCCTGCTGATGTCTTGACTTTGGACTTCCTACCTCCAAAACCATGGGAAAAATAATTTTTTGTTGTTGAAGCCACAAAATCTGTGCTATTTCATCAGAACAGCCCTAGCAGACCAAAAAGGTGGTAAAAAGAGAAGTAACCAGTAGGTGTGAGAGTGAGAAGGGCCGAGGAGTGAGTGTACTGGCCGACCCCCTCCTGAATCTGGGACTGGGAATGACCAGATCCGGGAGTCCTCCCGGCTGCCCCCAAGTAAGAGTGATTTATGCTTAGGGGTGAAACTAGTCTTTTCTTCCCCAACCAAGGGATGCTTTAGAAATCCTTCTCTCCAGGTGAAAGGCAATAGGTGCTGTGGTATCTTAAACTTTTTTTTTTTAATTAGGTAGAGACAGAGGTGAATGCCCAGCACTTTTGGCAAAGAGACCTTATAGTTTTCCTTCTATCAGCCTAGCAAGGGCTTCCTATCGCATTTAGAGTAAAACCCAAACTTTTCTTACCATGGCCTCAGGGCTGGTGAGCCTGGCCCCTGCCCCCTCCAGACTCACCTACTAACCCTCTCTCCTGTCCACACTTCTGCTCCTTCAATGTGCTAGGGTCATTCCACCTCAGGGCCTTTGCACTGACTGCTCGTGCTGAGTGGAACAGGAAAGCTGGCTGTGCCTCAGAGTTGCTTGGCAAGCTCTTAGGAGACAGACATGCCAGGGCTTCACACACAGTGACTCTGGCTCTGCAAGAGGAAGCAGGGTCTAGTGTCTGTACATTTTTTTTTTTTAAATTTCTGCCCAGAGTCTGATACACAGGCAGAGTTGACGACTATCACCCTAGATCTAGCTTCCTGGGGCTAGCTTCTTCTTTGAAGCCTCAGCTCCCCTGCCACCTTTCAGGGGTGACCTGACCCCGAACCCCTCCCTGGAGTGCCCCAGCCGTTGCCCCTATTTACTTTCTCTGAAGGACCTAACGCCCCGGGAGACTAGCCCACCTACTCATTCGTTTGCTGTCTGTCTCCAGCCACGTCTGCAGGTGCACCCTGCATTCTCTTCTGTCCAACTTCCCCCGGTAATGGAGCTGCTCTGTGCAGTGCAGAAGCCACTACCGCCCCTGGCAACTGGGAAGGGCCAGAAACTCCGCTAGTCCAACAGAGATGTGCTTGTGCAGTCAGAAAACCCAATTCGTGGGCACCTGGGTGGCTCAGTGGGTTAAAGCCTCTGCCTTCGGCTCAGGTCATGATCTCAGGGTCCTGGGATCGAGGCCCATATCGGGCTCTCTGCTCAGCAGGGAGCCTGCTTCCTCCTCTCACTCTGCCTGCCTCTGCCTACTTGTGATCTCTCTCTGTCAAATAAATAAAAATCTTAAAAAAAAAAAAAAAAAAAAACCCAATTTGGATTTCAAAGAAATCATACGAGAAACAGAGACATAAAATACTAATATTTTGCAAGATGAAAAGAGTTCTCGAGATGGGTTGCACAACACACATGTACTTAACACCACTGTAAGGTACACTTAGGGATGGTTAAGAGGGCAGATTTCATGTTCTATGTTTTTAGCGCAATTAAAAATTTTAAAATGATGTGCTGAATATTTAGAGATCTAATTAGTGGGGAGCTTGGGTGGCTCAGTAGGTTAAGTGTCTGCCCTCAGCTCCGGTCATGATCCCAGGATCCTGGGATCAAGCCCCACATCCTCCTTCTCCCTCTCTCCCTCTCTCCCTCTCTGTGTCAAATGAATACATAAAATCTTGAAAAAAAATTTAAAAAGTAGAAAATCCCATTAGTAATTCTAAATACAGATGACATGTTCATGTTGATAATACTTGAAATATATGGGCTCGGCAAAACATATGAAATTAATTTCACCTGTGTCATTTTTTCTTTTTTAAAAAAGTACTGCTCTCAGAACAATTTTAAGTCCTTATGTGGCTCAGATTTGTGACTTGTGTTATATTTATACTGCACCGCGCCCACCTGGAACCATGGCCGGCACACAGAAGGCACTTAAATAGGATTTGAATATAAAAATGAATACAGTTGCTGCCAACTAGGTACTTTTTTTTTTTTTTTTTTTGAAGTTAAGCAAGATTCTGTCTGCCAGGCTACAGGAAAACGGGAGGGAGACTGTGGCAGAACGGTTTACACAACTAAATGATCGCAATTAGTATCTACTCTTAGGCGGATGATAGTGGCTCCCATTAGTGGAACACCGAATGAGGGCCAGGAGGGGTCATGGAACTTTACTCGCATCTTCTCCTTAATCCTCCCGTCAGTCCTGCAAAGAATCGCAGTCTCCATAGCACGGCCGAACGCCCCGTGGGTAGAGAGCTGGAGTTTGCACAAGGGCAGGGTGAGCCTCCCCAGTGCGCCTGCCCCCTGCAGGGGCCGCTCTGGCTGCCGTCCTGTCCAGTGGGACTTGAAGGCTCTCCCTGCCCCTGATAGCAGGTGGGACTTTCTGGGTTCTGGAGGCAAAGAGCTCCTAAAGTCACCGAGCCCTTGCTCTCGAGGGTCTAGGAAGCGAGTGAAATAATTCATAATCTCTCATCTTCTGCAGCTCACCCATCCAGATCTGGCTGCCTGCCCTCTCAAGTTCAAGGACTCTAGGGTACTGGCCCTGGCCCGGGTGGTCATTCTTGTTCAAGGCAGTCGTGGCGGATGGTGCCGGGCCCAGCCTGTCCCTGAGGCAACAGCAGCCACAACCGGTGGCTAGAGGCCTGGAACTGAAGGCCTGGGCCCCCCTAAGAGCCCCCATGTGGGACTTCGATCACTTGAGCACGGCCTCCCCGCTGTGCTATCTAAGGCAAGACCTCCCAGAAGGTGGCCTTTGTGGTAAAATGCCCAGATGGGAACCCCTTGGGATGGGGAGGAGGTTTGCAACACACAGACGGAAAGCACTCTCATGTCTGGGCCCCCTGCTATGTCTTTATATAGTGGGTCTGCATTTGAGGAAGCCGCTTGGGTCTGGTCGAAGAGATAGTTGAGCAAAGAAGTCGGCAAAGGCCTCATTCCCTGTGTGTCGAGGAGTCTGACCTCTGAGGGAGCACACTTCCGGCCATCTGGAAGACCTTGGAGCCAGTGGGTCACGTCCACAGGGCACAGCTGAGAACAATGTCTCCTAGATCTGCTCCCAGATCAGTGGTGGCCGAATCACCTGCGTACTGGTTAGAAGAGCAAGTCCTCAGGCCCTACCCCAGACCTCCTGAATCAGAAACTCTGGGTGTGAACAGCCGCCCAGGAGACTCTGGGCCACGCTGAAGTTTGAGAATGAAGGCCTTCAGCCTACTACTCAAAGTACCGCAGCAGGACCTTAGGTCAGGATCCTCTTGCCGTTCGTTAGAGACGCAACATCCCAGCCCCACTTGCCATACTGGATCAGAATCTGCACTTGCCAGGACCCCAGGGCATGTGTATGTGTGTTAAAATTGGAGATGCGCTGGCCTGGAGTTCCCTACTGGTAAGTCAAGGTGTCTCGTACTCAGATGCTTTCAGGGGCCAAGCAGATGATGCCCAAAAAATGAAGCCACATCTGATCTAGCTGATTATTGCCATTGGGAAATGGGAGCTCAAGAAGCCCAGACCTTCCCATTTTCCAAGAGCGTCTGGAAACCCAGATGCCAAAGTGAAATTTCCTAACTTAAAAATTACTATGTGGGTCACACAACTTAAGACCTGTGGCGCCACCAGCCTGCAAACATGCTCACAGGACTTGGGGCAGGAAATGCGCCTACACTCTGGGCAAGGTTTCCTTGCTTGGCCATACCCCTCCCAGGCATGGCAAGAGGCACACACACAGTAGGGACTCGAGAAGGGTTGGGACAGGGGTTCTCAAACTTGCCGGATAACAGAATCACCTATAGATCTCTGAGAAATGTTGACACCTGACTCCCATCCCCAGACCTCCCAATATGCTTGTCTAGGGCATGAGCTTTTAAAAACCCCCGCAGGTAATTCCAATGAGCAGCAGCATCTGGGAACCATCAGGCTACAGCGAGGGTCTGCAAACTTTTTCAGTAAAGGGCCAGACGGTACTAGGTCAAGTTCTGCGGTTCTCAGGGTCCATCACGGCCACCCCTGTGGCTATGATAGTGCTAAAGCAGCCAGAGCTAAGAGGAAATGGTTGATCGTGGCTGTGTTTCAGTAACTATTTATGAATGCTGCATTTTCAATTTCATTTAATTTGCATGGTAATAGAATATTACTTTTCTCTTCATTTTTTTTTCTTTTTTAAAGATTTTATTTATTTTACAGAAAGAGACAGCATGGGTGAGCTGGGTAGAGAGCACAGGGAGAGAAACAAGGCCACTGCCTGCTGAGTGTGGAGCCCAGTGCAGGGAGTGATCCCACTACCCTGAGATCAGGATCTGGGCCAAAATCAAGAGTCGGCCACTTACTGAATGAGCCACTCAGGTGCCCCTCTCTTGATTTTTCCAACTGTGGAAAAACCATACTAAGCTCATGGACTACACAGAGACAGACGGTGGGCTGATCCTGGTCTTGGAGCCCTAGTTTCCTGATCCCTGGGCTAGAGGAAAGAATGAAGGGCATGAAGGCCAGGAGTGCAGACCTTCTCCTTCCTGGTATTTTCCCACACGATCTCCCTACACAATCTCTGCAACCTTAGTAGCTCTTGATTCTGAAAAGGTTGTGTTGACAAGGCCCCGTCAAGTATCAGCTTGATATGGCTCTGGGCCACAGACTTTAGATTGGGCCCCCAATCCTTCATCACCCTGGCAGGATTTCAGGGAGCTGCCTTCCAGTGGGTGACTCCAAGCCCTGCTCTCTGAGCTGGCCATTACTGAGTTTTAGCGTGTAGTGACCAACTTCACTGCATGGCAGACACGGGGCAGAGAGCTTGGCCCTCATCATCTCAGGTCTCACAGCAGCTCTGTGCCAGAGAACTAGTACATGCCCATGTATGTTATTAGATGCCCGTTTTTTTATTTTTAGTTTTTATTTTTATTTTTTTTTATGTACCCATCCTTAAGACAAGGAGACTGAGGCACAGAGAAGTCAGATGATTCTCCCAAAGTCACACAGCAAGAGTAGTAGAGCAGAATTGAACCCATGTCTGTCTGACTCCAGAGCCTGCTTTCATAACCATTTTGCTTTATGGGCTCTCAATAATCTATGTTAAGGACAGTCAATAATCCATCACCATCATCAGTCACCACAATGCTAGACTCAGTCTTCTCAAGGACAAGACTTAGGCAGCACACCTCGTCTCTCTGTATCTCAATTGGTATCCAGACACCACTCAATCTTCTCTGCCTTGAACTGCAGACAGACCTGGGACACATACGAGGGATTCTGCACCCTCTCCAGGAAGGAGGCTCAGAGAGCTGCCCTGTACATCTGTGCAGGTTGTATACTGCACCAGTCTAGGTGGCATCACACACAGTGTATGTGAATGACACCCATGGAGCTATGGAGCACACAGCCTACCTAGCCATTCACAGCAGCCTTGGAAATGCTCATGGTTGCTTGGCATAGGATTGACCTTGGATGCTCGCCTATTACTGCTATCTGGAATTATATCATCCAAAAGGGATTAGAGCCCAGTAGGATATGCCACCATGGATGGTAGGGGCCCGGCTGGCAGCTTTGGGGAAGGCTTTGGTTCATAAGCAGGAAGTGGCTGATTCCACCTGGGACCTCCTTCCTCCATCCTCCTCCAGTCCTGCCTCCAAGTTGCCCTGAGCTGACCCTCCAGTGCCTGTTCCCACGCTGGGCAGCACCTGCCCCTTACCATCCAGGGCTGCTGGGAACTCCTAACCAAACACTCAGGTTCTCCCCTTACTGGAGTGTTTCCCTATGTTTGCTTTGTTTTTATGATCTGAGCCAGGACCTGTGCCAAGGCTTACCTGTACCAGCCCATGTGACCTTCATCACAACCCCACAAGGCAGGAACTGTGATCACCCCCGTTTTATAGACAAGGACTCTGAGGTTCAGAGAGGTTAGGTCACTGGCTCCCAGTCACACAACTGGAAGATGTCAGAACTAGGACTCAAATTTGAGTCTTTTGGACTTTGGAGCCCCAACTCTTAACCAGCTTTCTAGGAGATGACTGTGTCATGTCTTCTGGGTCTGGTTCCCCAGCTGCATGTTGGGTTATGGGTCTCGGAAGCCATGTGGGTGACCGCGATGTTACTGCTGGTGCTGATGGAGATAATGGGGATGATGATGATGGTGATGAAGGCGTTGAAGGTGATGGAGATGATGGGGCTGTTTATGATGTTGATGATAGTGTTGAAGGTGCTGATGACAGTGAGGAAGGTGATGATGGGGCAGGGATGACGAAGGAGGTGATGATGGCTATGACAATGGTGGGGATGGCAATGATATATGTACTGGATGGGGGTACTCTGCAGATTAAATGAGCTAAGTCAGGCCAAATGTGGCTCTCTGTGCCTATGTCAGTGCCCTGTAGGTGCTGGGTCATCTGGGCTCCCCGTGCCCTGATCCACAAAGTGGGTTCCACTACACTGGAGTTCATGACATGAACCCCTTTCTCCTCAAATACCAGGTGAAAAGGATGAATCAAAGATAAGAAAGGGAGAAAGGGCCTTTTGCCTCCTTTTTCCAGCAAAGTCTTCATTTTCTAGCAAGCTCTAATACCCAGTGTGGTGTTCTGGGCCTTGGGCCTGAGCTTTGGAACTGAGTTGCTGGGGCAGGCCCAGCCCCTGCACAGGAGGCAGCCAGGCCTCCAGGAAAATGTAGAGGCTACGGATTGGGTGCCCAGGAAGGTGAGGGGCTGCTGCCCCAAGAGTCAAAGCCACATGCAAGCTGGACTCTGGGCGGCTCCTCTGTGTTGGGAGAGATTTGAACCCTTACCCGCACAGTGACCCAGAGTAGTTCCTGGGAAGCAAACAGCTGAAACCTTACACTTGGCTGCAGGTGAGCCAAGGGCTTCAAGAACCAAGTCATGGAGTAAAAATTTCCACTCCTCCTCCGCACCCACTTCTCAAATAACACCTGGAAGCCCAGGAGGGGCAGAATGGGGAGAGTAGAGTGGGCTCTGTAGTCTGATCGTCTGCTTGGGTTTGAATCCCAGCCCCACCATTTGCTAGTTCTGTGTGACCTTGGGCAGGTTACTTAACCTCTCTGAGCCCATGAAGACAATGACACCTCCTGTTTCACTGGATTGTGGGAAAGATACAATGAGGTCATGCAGTGAGAGAGCTTGGTGTCTCCAGGGGTTAAGGGGGAAGAATATGTGTACCTACTCTTTATGGTTGCTGAAAGAATTCTGTGAAATAATGCATGAACCCGGCACAGAATGTACACTTAAAAGACACTGTCCATTTTTATTATTATTACTGTAGAGAAGAAAGCCATATGGGCCTCAACAGCATTTATTTGATGAACTGTATCACATGTTGGAAGAGAAAGTGAAGTCAGTTCATCCCCGTATGTAAGGCAAGCAAAGCAGCACAGTTCCCTGATGGAGTGGCCACACCACCTTGAGGCAACGACAAGCTTTGGGGAGCTGTCTGACTTTGGGGAGCTTTTAGCCAGCCCTATCATAAGATCTGACAAAAAGTCAGCCCCACCCATCCAGCCCATGGTGGGTGCTCTAGTAGGAGCTCAGGAGTTGAAACAAGGGTGGAGAGGAAGTCTCAGATGAGGGACCAAGGGGTTTCTTGGGGGCTGGGAGACGAGGCTTGCTTGGCACTGTAGGCCCAATGCCTGGCCCATTTTTGCAGGGGCAAAGCAGTGAAGAAAACACACGAAACCTTGCCTTCTAGAGTTTGAATCCCGGTGGCCGAGTGTTGTAGCATTCAGGAAACACACCCTAAATGCTGGGAGATGTTGTATCTCCTGCCCCCCAGCTACCACCCAGCTCTTCCAGGTTCTGCCTTCTGTACGTATGTGGGGGTCGGGGAGACCTGCTCACGGGGCCCATCACCCCTGGCCTGGCTGCCCCTACCATCTACCGTCAGAGGTGCCAGACCAGCTCCTGTTCCAACAGTCTGTGAGTTGCAACCAACCATTCTGCTCTGCACTTGAACATCAGCCCTCCCTGGACACACACAGCCAGGCCCAGATTCTGATCTTTCAACTTTCCCTGAGTTCTAGAGGTGAAGGCATTCTTCCAGGCCTCTCCGGGCTGGCCTCTCCTCCCAGGGCCCCACCCTCGTCCATTCTCAAAGCCAGGCAGAATGGCACAGGCTTTCTGGAGTTCAGTGGAGCAGCGAGAAGGGTGGGGCCGGTGACTGAGGGACCCAGAGGCCCAGAGCTAAGGTGCTCAGCACTCCGCATGCCGAGAGCCCTCACGGGAGGTGGCGCTCTGGTCACCAGGCCACAGGCCAGTGCTGGAGTCAGAGGCTAAGTATCCAGCCCAAGGTCACACAGAGAGCCCAGCTCTCCCCAACTCAACCCTTAGACAAACTGCTTCTCGAGGACTCTGGGTAAGCCTCAGCGGCCAAGCTTCGAGGACCTCTGAGGACAGGAATTGTCTCCCCCAGCAGCCCGGCCTAAACCAGGACTCCCCCGGCCCACTACACGGCCCGTCCTTCCATTAGGGAGCACCCCCATGTGCCAAGCACACGCCTAAACATTTTATATGTGCCCCCATCCCCATCTCTAAAGCCTTCAAAGGCAACCGTCAGGTCCATAGCCCAGGATCCCAAAGGTCCTTTGTGGTCTCTCTCACCAAGCTCAACAAAGCCCCCGACCCCCGTCCAGCTCCTCAATGCTGCACAAACCCTGGAGGAAGGACAAAGGTGATCTTTCCTGGGGTAGGAGGTGGTGCCTTTCAACCAGGAAAATCAACAAGCTCCACAGCGAGACCAAGGGGAGAGACCCACAGTGGAATTTCAGGAATCAGCCTGCAGAGGGCGGGGGAGCTGGTCTGGGGAGGCCGCGCTGCGGCCAGCTGTCCAGCAGCTCCTGTCCGAGGGTGCCCCAGCCTTGCAAGATCTTAGCCTTCCTTCCGGACCTGGGCTTGGGAATGAGTTCCCTGGAAGATCAGGAGGAAGCAAGGCTGCCTGGGTTGTTCCAGAAGTCTGCAAGGAAGGGGCTCTGTTTGTTGTAGGGGCACCAATGGCCCCTGACTCCCCTGCCCCGCAATCCTCAAGACTCTCTGCAGAGCAGGAGGGAGTTGGGGCTGAATTGACGTTCTGCTCTTATCGGTGGTGTGGCCTCTTGTGCAAATTCCTGAGCTTCTCTGAGACTCAGTCTCCTACAGCCCCACCCCTCATCTGCTGGGCACCCTTCACCTCCCAGCAAACCCACCAGGTTGGCTTTAGCTTCAGCTCAGCCCCATGACTATCTGGGCTAGGCCCCCATTTCCTTAGTGTGATAAAGAAATTCCTTATTTAAAAACAAAAGTGCTAAGACTTCTGGGCTTCCTTCAAGTTAATTTACTTATTTAACAAGGTCCTTTGTGGTCTCTCTCCTACTGTGTTCCAGGTGTTGTTCTAAGCACTGGACACATTTCATCCTCATAATATCCCTACTGAGGTGAGACTTACTATCATCTCCAGTTGCCAGATGAGAAAACATAAGCACAGAGAGGTTAAGTAACTTGCCTCAGGTCACACAGTAGAGAAGCACAGAGCCAGGATTCTGACCCCTGGAGGTTAGCAGGCCCAGGTTAAGAATCACTGCATCTTTTGTGTATTCCAACAGCTCAGAAGATTGCTTCTGCATTTATATTTTGTAATTTACATTATGGAAAAACAGAGTTTTCTAACTTTGCAAATACAAAGTGAAATAAAAAACAGATGATGCTTTTGCAAACTCCTTAGACCCTGTCCTTATCTGAACCTGCTGGTCTTGATATTTGATTCCAGCCTCCCTGTTCTCCTCTTCTGACCTCCTATGGTAGCCTCAGAGATGCAGAGCAAGCACTTTGCATGGACAAAGTCATTTAATTCTTGCAGGATTCCTGTGAGCCAGGCCCTCTTGGACCTCATTTGCAGGTGGGAAAAGTGAGGCTCAGAGAAGTACACACACTTGACCAAGTCTTCACGGCTCAGAAGTGGTGGCACCAAGAAGAGGAACCCAAGTAATCTGATATCAAAGCCTCGACTTTTTTTTTTCTTTCTTTTTTGAGTCATCTATAAATTTTTCTATTGTGGCAAACTATACAACATATAATTTACCACTTTAATCATTTTCTCTTAAGTTTTTATTTATTTAAGTAATCTCTACACCCCACGTGGGGCTTGAACTCAGGACCCCAAGGTTAAGAGTCAAGCACTCTTCTAACAAAGCCCGTGAGGTGCCCCTGCTGTTTTAATCATTTTTAAATATACATTTCAGGGGCATTAAGTAGGTTGACACTGGCAGCCATCACCACCGTCCATCTCCAGAACTTTTGCACCATCCCAGACAGAATGACACTGTGTCCCCATTGAACACTAGCGCCCACTCCCCTCCCCCCCTCAGCCCTTGGCAACCTCTCCTCTCCTCTGCCTCCATGAATTTTCCTGTTCTAAGTTTCTCATGGAAGTGCAGTCATACAATACTTGCTCTTTTGTGGTCAAAGGCCCTACTTTTAAAAACAGCAATTCATTTTTATTTGGAAACATACAGAGTTTGGCAAGTGGTCAAAAAGGGAGTCCACCATATCTCTAATGTTATGCTTGTTTTTAATAAGGAGGAAGAAGTTGTGTGTGGCTGGAGTTTATCACTCTAATATAATGAACGTGTGAGGGGAAAACTTCTAATGAGTACCAACTGTATGCAATGAAAATTACATCTTGTTTCCCTCCCCAAAGTCAGCCACTATCACAGGCTTCCTGACTGTCCCCTGAGGTTTAATCTGTATATGCAAAAATCTACATATATTTGCTTATCTTGTCCTTTTGTAAAGGGACTCTGTACACACAGATGGTAGAATACTATATACTCTTCCATGCCTTGCATTTTTCTTTTATCAGTATATTTGGGAGATGGTTCCACATCCATTCATAAAGTGCTATTGCTTTCTTCTGAATGGCTACATCCAATTGTCTTGTGTGGCTGTTCCCACATCTACCATACTTCACTCCCTTCTGATGGGTGTTTACTTTGCAATGGTTTGCTCTTATGCACAGCACTGACTGTCTTTGTTCTAACGTGCTGTGCCTGATGCAGAGATACCCACTGGGTAAATTCCTGCAGGTGAAATTATAGAGCCCTGGGGTATGGACCTCTTAAATATCAACAGTTTTCCTAACTTCCCCTACTCTAAGGGTACCCCAATTTTTGCCCCCACTGGCAGAGTTGGAGTGTGCTGGTTACCCCCCACCCCATTTCCAACAGAGTGTTACCTAGGGATCTGGCAGGTGGAAAACAGAATCAGAGTCCTTTGGCTGTGCAATTCTTTTTTTTTTTTTTTTTTGAAGAGTGGTTGAGCGTCATCTTTTTGTCTGTTTGAATTTATGCTTCTTTTTATGTGAAGAGCCAAATCATATCCTTTACACTTTTCTTTTTTTCTTTTTTGGGTGGGGTGCTTGGTTTTTGATTTTTAAGAGCTCTTTATCCATGAAATTAACTCTTTGCCATAGAAGTGATAGATTTTTTTTTTTTTTACTAGTTTGATATGCAGGCTTATGGGTGCTTTTGGTTTGGGTCATACAGGAAATACTAATTTTTAAGTAGGCAGACCTAGCAACTTTGATCTTTAAGGCAAGGCCACACTTCACCCATTAGGCTATACTGCCTTCCACTATTTTTTTTTAAGATATTTATTTGAGAGAGAGAGCATGAGTAGGGGGAGGGAAAGAGGAAGGAGGGAGAAGAAGACTCCCTACTGAGCAAGGAGTCCAATGCAGGGTTTGATCCCAGGACCCGAAGGCAGATGCTTGACTGACTGAGCCACCCAGGTGCCCCAGAACTGCCTTCCACTCTTGATTAGCACTTCAAAAAGGACACATGGAGGGGGCATCCTTCTTGACTGGACAATATGTTATTGTCCCCAGCCTGGATCACCTTCCTGTCCCTTGACCTGGGACCTCCTTAATGGTTCTTTCTGCAGAGTCTTGGGATCATTCTCCACTGCTCAGGACTCTTGCTTGGATGTATGTTCTCATGGGGGCACAGGGGGAGGGGATGGCCCACCGAAGCCCTCAGGCACAGAAGGGTCTCTAATAACAGGCTTTTTGTGGGAAAAGGGTAGGTCCTCAGCTGCCTGGGCTGTCCCTCACTTTCAGCTCCTTAAAAGCCAAATCTTACCCCAGACCTTCAAGATGGGCAGACTAGAGGCTGCAAGACTAGAAAGGAGATCAAGTTTCAAAGAATAAAAGCCCTGGGAACTCCACTAGGCCCCTCGGGAACTGTCCAGCGTGGAGGAGGTCATGCTTCTGTCTTAGGACACATCCTCCAGCTTTGGCCTTTCCTGCAGAGAAAATTCTCACCATCTAGCGGGAGGTGGATGCAGCTGGCTGAAGTGGGGGGTCTCATGTGAAATTTTTCTCTAGGCCAGTGATCCTGAAATTTTTCAGCAGCCATAGAACCACCTGCAGTAATAGTAAAAATACCGGGCCCCAGCTCCAGGACCTGATTCAGTAGGTCGAGCGCATGTCTGAGAATTTGCACTTCTAATCAGCTCCAGCTGATGCTGATGCTGATGTTTCTGGTCCATGGGCCACACTTTGAAACCCGCTGGCCCAGGCCATTCAGTCGCTCCCTGGACTCCTCCAACTGGTATGAGTGAGGCTGAGAGGTCCAGAGAAACACAGGCTTTGTTCCAAGGAAAATAACAAAGCAACTGCTCTCTGCCAGGTGGCGTGCTGAGCTCTATGCATCAATTTTCTCATCTGATCCTCGCAACAAACCCATGCAGGTAGGACTATCTCTGCTTTACGAGGAGAAACCAGGCTCAGAGAGGGGGCACGGGCTTTAGAATCAGACAGATCTTGTTCTGACCCCAGCTCTGCCACTGACCCACTGTGCAAGCTCTCAGGCAAGTGCTCACCCTCCCTGAACCTCTGACTCATCAGTAAATGGGGATTACAGACCTGGTTCCCAGGTACATTGTGAGTGCGTGCCCCCCGCCCCAGGCGTGGCAATTATTAAGAGCACCTACACATAGTACGTATGCAAAAAATGTTCATCCCCTTTCCTGCCATAAGCCCCATCGTGATCTCAAGGTCCTTTCCTATCTCCTCTGTAGGACAAAGCCTTTTCACTCTACGGCTCCAGAGGAACTCCTGTCTGTCCTTCAAAACCCACCTTAGAATCCCCTCCTCTTTGTATCTTTCCCTGAAAAGCTGTCCTCTTCCTGTCCTTTGAAAGACAAAATTTCTAGGATTGAAGCATCTTATTTGAAAAAGGGGTTCAAAGAATTCCTTTCCTTTCTTCTTCCCCCACTTGTGTTTCCACAGCATTTATTTATACCCAGTGCACTCTGGAATACAAATTCTGCTGTCACGGGAACCAGGTGGCTAACATCACCATTATCAGCACCGGCGCCATAACACTTAGTGTGGACCACACACCACATGCTCTTTTAAGAGGCTGAGATTGTTGACTCATTTAATGCCTAAAATAACCTTTTGAGTCAAGTGCTAACTTTTCCTTTTGAGGAAATGGAGTCCCCAAAATGCCAAATAATTTGCCTGAGACCACACCACTAATCAGTGACAGGACTGAGATGTAGAAGGGGGCTGTGAGTCTAGGTAATCAAGTTTTGTGGTATGCTGCTCTTTACGAACGAGGAGTGGGCTGGGTGGGGACTGTGGGGGGGGCGCCCGTCCCATTGAAGGGGACAGCTGAATGTTGGACCCCGAGTTGTCTGCTTTTCTGATTTCTTGAGAGGATGCAGACATATGGAGTTTTATGTGACCTCTCACACTTTTTTAAAATTTGAGAGTAATCTAAAATGTAAAAGGGGGGATGGGCCTACAAAAGCTGCCCACGCGCCTCCTTTGCAATTTCTGCTGTCTCTCGTATCCCAAAGGTGGGGCCCTCGCTCAGGGCCGGAAGCACAGTTCACCTGTTGCTTCTGGACATCTCTGAGCTGAGCTTGGCACTCAACAATCAGGAATCTCATCCTCCAGCCCACTCAGCACTCAGGCTTCTCCAGCCTGGACTCAGGGTGTGCACAAGAAGTGATGGGACCCAATGGTGATCCGGAGCCTCAGCTCCGCCCAGGGACCATCTCCGGGTCTCTCCTGTCCAGGACAAGACTTCCTGCTTACTGAAGACTGATGATGCCCTGCGTGAGTGTTTTGTTTCGTCATCTCATTGATGCACTCCAGTCTTGGGAGGTTGCCACAGTCCTCATCCCTGTGATGCTGGTGAGAAAGCTGTGGCTCATGCAGGGAGGAGGGAAGTGCCCCGGCTAGGAAGCAGTGGGCCTGGACAGTAAGGCCAACACCACCTGCTTCCAGTTTCTCCCCAGCCAGCTGTGTTCAGGCATCCCACCAAAGTGTTGATGGTCTTTGCGTGCATCCCAGCACATGCACACACTTATCCCCCAGACTGGGAAAGTGTGGACACAAATAGGACCCAGGACATTCCCGTCTGCCAGCCACATTTCCTAATTTCCCTGGCTCCTACTGTAAGGTGAGGGCGGCACTGGAGGCATCCAGAGAGGACCCTGGAGGTTGTCCCTTTTGGGAACTCTGCCCACCAGAGCCTGGACAGGCAGAGCTTGGGGCGTGCCTTAGAGCCCAGCCTTTGGGGCATAGGAGCGACGGCGGATAGAGGGAGTGCTGTGTGCGTCCTTGCCCACAGACAGAAGTGTGCATATGCGCCCCTGTGCCTGTGTACGTGGGTGTGCTGGTGTGCAGTGCACTCACGTGTGAACATGCGCACGTGTATGTGTGTAGACCGACACGCCTGTAAACAATACGTGTGTGTGTGCACCTTGTGCGTATGTGTGCATTCGTGCACATGTGCGAAGGAGAAGACAGGATGTTGGCCTACAAATAGGGATCCTGTGAACTTAGTTTAGGACAAAGTACAAAAATCCTACTTAACCCAGAGATGTCGATTTATAGAAAAAGCTGAAATAAAAAGCCCCTGGTGGGCACCTGGCTAGTGGAGTCTGTTAAGCATCAGACTCTTGCTTTTGGCTGGGGGTGGGATCAGGCCCCCACTTCTGGAGAGCCGGTCAGTGCTGAGACTGTGGCAGCCCCTCTCTCCCCACCCCCCCAAGACAAATAAATCTTTTTTTTTAAAAAAAAGCCCCCGAATTTTTATTGACCAAGTTAGATTCATATGCACAACATGGATAACTCTCAAAGAAATGTCGGGGGGGGGGCAAGTTGCAGAATATGGATAGATTATACCATTTCTGTTAAATATTCTGCCTACAGCAATCACTAAGCATTTTATTATTTTTTTATGTATGCACATATATGACTGTATAGGTGTAGGAAAGGTCTAAGAAGGAACACCCCGAGTTATGAAGGTGGTTACCTTCGGAAGGAGGGAGGGCAGGGGTTGGAAGGTTATAGCCAAAGGCTGTGCGTGGATGGATCCCTGTGTTCCTCCCGGAATCCCAGTTCAGTGGGTACGTAAGTTGAGTCCCTGGTGGGTGCCAGGTGGGGGCCACAGGGATGCTTAGGCCTCAGGGAGGCATTTGACAAGTCTCCCAGTGGACTCTCCGAGAGCCCTGCTGCCCAAGACAAGAGTTGGCTTCCTGGCCTGGCTCCCTGGTGGGGATGAAGTGAGAGAGATGTTGGGCCTCTCATGGGTGGGAGAAGCTCTGCTGCTTCCTGCCTAAACTTGTCTGTGCCTCAGTTTGTCCCTCCATGCTGCAGTGGGGGGAGGAGGCTACTCCCTGCTGCCCCACAGGCCCACTGGCCCCAACTGTCCCCTGCCCGGCCCACAGAACTCCCAGGACAAAGCCTCTCTGGAGGAGAGGCAGAAGGCAGCTAGGAGCTGGGAGAAGGGGGCCATGCAGAGACCCAGCCGGATGCCAGGTCCCCCAAGGGCGGATGACAGGAGAGGCCAAGAGGCAGGCTCTAGCGTCAGAATTCTGGGCTCTGTAATTGTCACCCAGATGCAGGCCAGCTTGGGCACCGACTGCCCCCTCAGTTGCCCCCTCTGTGAAATGGGAACAGCACAGAGGCCCACCGCCGCTGATGCTGTGTGGCGCCAGTGGGCTGCTTGGCGACACCCAGCGGTGAGTCTGCGCTCACAGGTTTTGCGGCTGTCACAGCTCACCCCGCCCCTCCGCGCCCAGGACACCGCGGCCCTCTCCGCCAGTGCGACCCTGCTGGGACTCGCCGGGTGTCCCCCTTACCACCCCGCTATCCTCCCCTCGTGCCGCCAGGCCATCCCGCGGCGCCGCTGCCAGCTCCCAGGAGTGCCACCCCCCAGGGAAACTGAGGCGGGGCCGACGGAGCGCACGGGGAAAGGCCCCGCGGCAGGGCGGCCCCTGCGCTCGCGCGGGTCGCTGTCATACCTGCTTCCCGCGGAGCTCGGGACGGCGAGGGCAACGGCAGCGGCAGCGGCGGTGGCCAGGAGGCTGTGGCGCCAGGGCTCGCAGCCACGGGGACCGGGAAGGAGCTGGCCGAGGGGGCGGGAAGCCCGGGAGCGCCCGCGGGCGGAGCTTGGCGGCGCCGACCGCGGGCCACTGCACGGTCCAGGGCCCCTACCGCCCAGTTCCTGTCCTGCACACCCACTAGTACCCACGTGCCACACCCACGTACCCACAACACCACGCACCCCCACCGCCGACGCATGCACCCCGCGCTCTCCCTCCGCACGTCCAGACCCCCAAGGCACCCACACATGCCGCAATATATGCAGGTGGCCCTCCTCCCCAGCGTGTCCCCCAGACAGACCACTGTCCTCCCTCAGTCCCGGTGCACATCACATGCCACACACTCCCTAACCACTCGGCCCTTCCCCGCGGTGTACCTAGACGCAACAGACGCAAGCAGGGGCACCTGCTTCCGCACACCCCCCTTCCCCACAGTTTGCCCTCTGGGCAAGGTAGGGATTTTAGGCCCTTTGCAAGGACAGGCTCCTGCTGGTGATTTCCCCCAAACTGTCCCTGAACCTCAGCTGACCTATGAGATAGAATTTGCTCACCTCCTCTTTCCTAGTGACCTTCTTCTCTCTGACTCAGCCACCTGCTCCAAGGTCACTCATAGATCCTCATGAAGGCCCCGCCTCTGCCTTAGAAATTTAAACAGCCTACCTGTCGGTGGGGCCTGGGAGCTTCCTCTCAGGACTCCCACAGCACCCCTGCTTCAGTCTTTGTCACTGCCAGGCCCTCCCCTTTCCTCCAGTCCTCACTTGTTTTCCTCTTCTCTTCAACAGGTCCAGGTTCCAAGGACAATCATTTCAGCCACTTTTTTGCCAGTATCCTCAACACATGGTTTTTCATTTCACACACCCTTGGCAAACCCCAAAAGTCAGCCTTCTCCACCCCACCTTTGAGAGAGACTGGGTTCCTTTTTTCTCTTGCTATAACAAATAATGACAAATGTATTAACTTAATACACATGAATTTATTATCTTACAGTCCTGAAGGTCAGAGACCCAACACCCCTAAAATCAAGATGTGGGAGGGCTGTGTTCCTTCCAGATGCTATAGGGAAGAATCTATCTCCTTGTCTTTTTTAGCTTGTAACTACTGCCTCCATTCCTTGGCTTGCGTCCCTTTCCTCCATCTTAAGAACCAGTAATATGGAGCTGAGTTCTTCTCCCATACAATCTGTCCAGTTATCTCCTTTCTTTCTTTCTTTTTAAGATTTTATTTATTTATTTGAGAGAGGGAACAGAGGGAGAAGCAGACTCCTGCTAAGTGAAGAGCCTGATGCGGGGCTCAATCCCAGGACCCATGGGATCATGACCTGAGTGGAAAGCAGAAGCTTAACTGATTGACACCCAGATGCCCCTAGTTTTCTCCTTTCTGTATCCCTCTTCCATTTCTCGACACCCTCATGAATGCATTTGGCCTCCCTGAATAACCCATGATAATCTCTCCATTCTAGGCCAGCTGATTGCCAAACTTAATTCTACCTTCAATCTTAATTCCCCTTTGCTGTGCAATTTGACAGAGTTATAGGTTCTGGAAATGAGAACATAGGCATCTTTGGGAGGGCTTTGTTCTGTCTACCAAAGAGACTGAACTTTTTGGAGGCTGAGTGCTTCTGGAGAAAATGAGTCAACAAAGATTTTTGACACTATAAGTCTGTGAGCCTCTATAAGTAGAAGGAAGTTTATTGTTGCCATTATCTGTAGTTGAGAAATAATAAAATGTGGCATGTTTATTCGATAGAATACTATATAGCCCTTAACAAGAACATAGTGTCTCTGTGTATATGGATGTCCATAGACTTATCCCTATTTTACCAATGAGGAAACTGGTGTAGGTAGGTAGAGTAATTGCTTGAGGTCACACAACTAGGGAGTGTCAGAGTTGGGATTTGAACCCAGAGAGTCTTAATCCAGAGCCTGTGTACTTAGGGGCAGCAGACGATTATGTATAGTATGAGTTATTTCAAATAAAAATTTAAAAATACCATAAGGAATTTATATACTTGTACATACTGGAAGGAAACCACTGGAATTCATGATAGTGGTTCTTGCTGAGTTCAGAAATCGGATGGGGACCAAAGGAATTTTACCTTGAGCTGGGAAGTTTAATGAATTAATTTTTTAAAAAAATAATTGAAAGAAATAGTACACAATATTAACTTTTAGTTATGGCTGGTGAGACCCTGGGTGATTGTTTCATTATTCTTTATACTTTGCTGTCTTAAAAAAAAAAATCGGTCTCTCTAACAAATACTGTGGTCTCTGAACCCGGTGCTCTCTCCACATTTGTGTGTGTATATATTTTAAGATTTTATTTATTTATTTAACAGAGAGAAACACAGCTAGAGAGGGAATACAAGCAGAGGGAGTGAGAGAGGGAGAAGCAGGCTTCCCGCGGAGCAGGGAGCCTGATGCGGGGCTCGATCCCGGGTCTCAGGATCATGACCTGAGCCGAAGGCAGTTGCTCTACAACTAATCCACCCAGGCTCCCTGAATTTGGGACTTTTTTGAATGGGGTTCTGGTCTTAAGGATGTCAGAGAATGTCCACATGGGGCTTTCACCAGGTGTTAAGAACTATAGATCATTTGGCCAAATGACAAAAGACAAAACTTTTTCTATTTCAGGACCTGTGGGCTGAATTATGGCACAGTTAGGTGAATTCATGTCTAGATGGATTCATGACTGGTTTGGGAGGTTTCTAAGTACCACCCTCCCCAATTACATAGAATATTTATATACTATTGTAGAAGAACAGTTTTTCTGCTTTATTTAATCAGGTTAATGCACTTCTAGGAGATGATAAGACAGGAAAGAGGATCCAAAATCAGCCAAGCCAGACCTGGTGATCAACGGAGTGTTAGATGTTAAGATTTATAATCTATTTAAAGAATACTTTGCATAACAAATAAGGTAATTTTTTTTAATCTTCAGAAGTCGTGAGACACTGATCCTCCACTCATTCTATTTCAGGCAACTGCACCTGATTTAGCTCTGGGGCCATTACCCCTTCCTCATCCCTAGTCCATATTTTGAGATGTTTATTTCATTCACCACCAACCCAGGCAGGATTGATATCTCCTGAGCCCAGTGATCCGCACATTTTACTCCCCTTGGGATGCTGATTGATTCAAGGGAGGGAACATGACACAAGTCAGATTAACCCAATGAAAGTCTATATAGGGACTTTTCCTTTTGAGTACCACTGGCTTCTGAGTTGTTCAGAGGTAGAGCTGCAGTGTGAAGAGGCTGAATACGAATGAATTCCAGCTGGAAAGATGACAGGTCATCTAGGGCTTAGCTCCATCATGTGAACCACATCAAGCATAACCTGAAGCTAGTCCTACCCTTGGAACTTGTAGGTGCCTGGAGCTATACATTTCCTTTTTTTTTTTCAAGCCATCTTGGGTTGAGGTTTCTGTTGCTTGCCACCAAAAGACTCCTGATTCTGGTGAAAATGTTTTCCAAACTACAAAAAGAACCAGGAGGGACAGTTAATACTTTTTTTTTTTTTTTCCAGACTTTTGACAATCTGGAATGTTCAAGCCCAAACTAAGAAGATAAGCTAAGACAAGCACAGATGTAAAGTCCTACAGTTAGGCTCAAACAGACAAGGGCATTGTTTAAGTACAGAATGGGAAGTGTTGGCTTGGGACTTGGATCACCGTCCCAGACAGCCAGCTTCTTAGAGAGATGCAGCGCCACCTTCAGGTCTGGAGGCCCTGAACCTGGGAGCTCTGGCTTGGTTGGCGGTCCTTATCTGCGTTCATGGATCAAAGGTGGGTCTCTGATCTCCAGTCTCATTCCCATGCTACATGCTGTACCATGTTTCAGTGCTCCCCTGCCTCTGACCACAATACACAGCGGATACCATGCTGTTCTTTTTATTATTCCTCTTTCTCTCCCTTATATTCTCCCAGGCCCTCTGTCCCCTTACCCCAATTATCACAACTAGCATCCTTGAACTGTGATACTTCTTGCCAGGCCTGTGTATGCTAAATCTCCTTCATCCTCCCAAACGATCTTATGAGATAGGCTCTATTTTCATTCCCACTTACACATAAAGAAATAGATTTGCAGATGTTGAGGAATTTGTCCAAACTGTAGAAAAACCAGGCGTCTCTGCAACCAGAGTCCATGTTCTCATACCTATTGCTAAACCACAGAGTTGTAAACTGGTAGTCCAAGGCTGGGGTGTGTGGGGAATGGGGGAGATCCAGTTTTCAAACATGCTTTGTCAGACCACACGGGATTAAAATAAGTTTTAAGCCAATGTTTAAAAGTCAGGAAATAGCACATAAAAATCAACTTCCTGATTTTCTGGAAAATAAGCAGTCAGGTGGACTGGTGACACAGGGCTTCCCTTGCTACTTGGCCTGGGCTGTCCGGAACCGCATGGCAGCTGAGTGGGCGCCGGTTCCCCATGACCCCCACTCCCAGTGTTGGCACAGCCGGCCTGCCCACTTGTCGCTGCCCTGTGGGCATATGAGCGCGGCTACCCTGCTTGGCCTCGCCCTCCAAACAGCCTCAAAAGCTTCTGGCCACAGCCAAGCCTGGCAGTTTTCACTTTGTTCCCAGAAATCTAACCACAGAGCCCAGATCCCACGGGGCACAGCCAGGCTGGCGCTCAGGACTCACCTGGTCAACTCAGAGCACACACCTTTCCATTTTTCTCTCTGTATTGGCCCAGAGAAAAAATTTAATCTGCTTCCAAGAGGCCTTGACCTAGGGAAGGAGATCTGGGAACAAACTTCACAACTTTGTCATTGAGGTTTTCAGTTGCATCCGGGAATCCTGAGAAAGGTCAGGTTGTGCCTTGGAAACTTGAAAACACTGTAACACTCTTACATGCTAGTGAGGGAAGACAGACAATAGATAAGATAAAAAAATTTTCTACATGGTAGTAACTGCTCTGGAGGAAAAAAAATGCAGAACAAAGGAGACTGGATGGAGGTTGAATTTTAAGTAGGATGGTCAACCTACAGGAAGTGAGGAAGCTAACCCTGCAGATATCTGGGAGAAAGTACCAGGCAGAAGAAACAGCAAGTGCAGAGGCCCTGAGAGAGAGAGCAAGCCTGGTGTGTTTAAAGAGCAATAAGGAGGCCAGTGTGTCTGGAGTAGAAGTGAACTAGGAGAAGAAGGGGCTTCAGGAAGTTGGGAGGGGGGTCAAAACACAGAGGAGGGTCAGTGTAGGGACTTCAGTCTTGAGTCATTGAGGTGGAGGGCCTTTGGAGGGCTTGAGGTGATGTAACTGAACTGAAAAAAAAATTTTTTTTAAAGATTTTATTTATTTATTTGACAGAGAGAAACACAGCCGGGGAGGGAACACAAGCAGGGGGAGTGAGAGAGGGAGAAGCAGGCTTCCCGCCAAGCAGGGAGCCCGATGTGGGGCTCGATCCCAGGTCTCCGGGATCATGACCTGAGCCGAAGGCAGTCGCTTAACCAACTGAGCCACCCAGGTGCCTCATGAACTGAAAAATTTTTAATATATATTTTTCATTGTGATAAATTATATATAAGATAAAATTTGCCACTTTAAGCATTTTTTTAAAAAGTGTACAGTTCAGCACTAAATATGTTCATGTTGTTGTTTGACCATTCTCTCTCTCTCTTTTTTTTAAGATTTTATTTATTTATTTGACAGAGAGAAACACAACCAGAGAGGGAACACAAGCAGCGGGAGTGAGAGAGGGAGAAGCAGAGCAGGCAGCCCGATGTGGGGCTTGATCCCAGGACTCCGGGATCATGACCTGAGCTGAAGGTAGACCCTTAACCACTGAGCCGCCCAGGTGCCCCTTGACCATTCCCTTAACCCACCTCCAGGACTTTTTCATCTTCCAAAACTGAAACTCATTAAACGATAATGTACCCATTAAATAATAATGATCCAGGCCCCTATCCCTCCAGCCCTGGTAACCAATATTCTACTGTCTCTGTGAATTTGACTACTCAAAGTACCTCACGTAAGTGAGATCATACACTATTTGTGCTTTTATGTTTGGCTCATTTCACATAGCATAATGTCTTCAAGATTCATCCATGCTGTAGCATGTGGCAGAACTCTCCCTTTTTATAAAAAGATTTCCATTTATTCATTTACTTTAGGGAGAGGCTGTGAGAGCAGGGGCAGAAGCAGAGGGAGAGAGAGAAGCAGACTACCGCTGAGCACAGAGCCTGATGTGAGGCCTGATCCCATGACCCTGAGATCATGACCTGAGCCAAAAACAAGAGTCCGCAGCCCCTTTCAGAACTTTCTTCCTTTTTAAGACTGAGTAATATTCCATTGTGTGTATATATGACATACTTTGCTTATCCATTTATCTGCTAATGGACATTGGATTGCTTCCACATTTTGGCTATTGTGAGTAATGCTACAGTGAATGTGGGTTTACAAATAACTGTTTGAGTCCCTGCTTTGCGTAATTTGGGTATATCTGACCAGAATTTAAAAAGACTCACTCTATAATTCTATAAGAATTGTTGAGAATGGGTCACAGGAAGGCAAGCGCTAAAGCAAGGACCAAGGAGAATGACATGGAGGTGTGAGTAGTAGTTAGATTCAGGGTGTATCTTTCAGGAGCAGCTGACATAATGTGCTGGATGTGAGAGAATTTAGGACCAACTCTTCCCAAACAATTGGGTGTTTAATGAGTCAGAGTCACTTTTTATTATAAAAATATTATTATATCTTTTTATTGTATGCCCTTTTATTTTTTAATGATTACTATTTTTATTGAAATGTAATTAACACACAATGTTACATTAGTTTCAGGTGTACAATATACGGATACGATAACCCTATACATTATGCTGTGCTTTCCGCTACCATCTGTCACCATACAGTGCTATTACAGTATCATTGATTATATTCCAGTATCATTGATTATATTCCCTGTGCTGGGCCTTCCCTCCCTAGTTATCTCACTTTTGAAGATACTGAAGCAAGTTGCAGAACAATGCCTGAAGTATACCATTATTTACAGAGAAACCATATAAAATGACAGAATTCACTTTAACTAGTATATATATATTTATGTAAATGCAAAGACAGAGTTCTACAAGAATACATGCCAAATTGTTCGTCATGATTACCTTCAGAACAAAGAAGAGGAAACAGGTGGGGCGGTCTAGGCTAGTTTTATCTTTAACTGTATTACTTTGTTAAAAAATAGTATTTTCATAGGGTCGCCTGAGTGGGTCAGTTGGTTGAGCATCCAGTTTTTGTTTTTGGCTCAGGTCAGGCCCTCAGAATCATGACATCAAGCCCCGGATTGGGCTCCGCAAGAGCGGCGCAGAGTCTGCTTAAGATTCACCCCCCCATTCCTTTGCCCCTACTGCTAGTGCTCTCTCTAAAATAAATAAATAAATCTTTTCAAAAGTAGTATTTCGTGTATCACTCATGTAATTAGAAACCTGAAAAATCTGAAAAAAAAAAAGACCTTAAAAAATCTTAACGAACATTGTTTACATTTTAAAAAAGAATAGGCGGGACCGATTTAATTTAGGACCAAGTTCTTTCAGACAGCTGAATGTTTAATGAGATTCACTTTTGAAGCTACTTAATTGCTACTGAAGTGGCCTGAAATCACAGTTCATGCTGGGAAAGAAAACAGGACACCTTCATTTGGCTCAGTCTGCGGACAGACAAAACCCTTCTGGCTAGTGTGGGGCCACAGTCGGCAACAGGCCGAACAGCCTTTAAAAAGTCAGCAGTTATGTGGCCCTAAAAATTAGAGTTTAACCATATATGGAACAATAACCCTTTCAATAAAGATAAAATGGAGGCAGCCGACCGTCTGCTCTTACATAGTACTGTTACTGGAGTCAGATTTGGGGGGCCTGCGATGACAGAAGTGAGACCAGACCCCAACATTAAAGGCACACGCTTTACTGAGGTTCCGGCTCCGGTCGAAAGAAGACACAGCACTAACAGGAGGGTCAGAGTGATCTGTGGAACAGGACGGAGTCTCTACTTAGAGAAAGTTCCTGCTCAGAATCCCACTCCCCGCCAATACACTAATAAGGGAAAAAGAAAAAAAAAAACCCTCCTTCTGATTGGCTGACAGAGCCTTGCTCTGATTGGTTGGAAGGGCCTCGTCCTGATTGGTCTATATTGGCAGGGACGTCAGGCCGCTCATTGGTGCTTTTTGGAGCCAGGGTCCCCTGTTTTAAGTCCAGCTTGTGATTGGGCCGTATCGTGTCCGCAGCCGGGTTCTGTTCTTTAGGAGATGCGGTTTTACTGTAACAGCCAACAGGAAGTGCTCCAGGTGGGTAATGTTTTTCACTCGGGGCCTGTTCTCACAGTCTCTGTCTCATTATGATGTTTAAGTCATATTATTTAATACCGAGGTAGCAAACGATGAGGCTGTGGGAGTGCTTACAGCATGCTCCCCTGCCCTATAGTTTCCACATAGCAGCCAGGAATAATCCTTTTATGCTTTAATAATCCAGGTCATACTGGGGTACCTGGCTGGTTCAGTCAGTAGAGCATGCGACTCTTGACCTCAAGGTCGTGAGTTCAAGTCCCATGTTGGGCGTGGAGCCTACTTTAAAAAAAAAAAAGATTTAAATAATCCAGTTCATACTTAGCAAACAAATGAAACTCAACAGTCACCTCTTGAGGAGGCTGGGTGTGGCAAGACTACCGTAGGGTGGCCCCCAAAGGTTGCTTGTTAGTGGTAACACCCCTATATAATCCCCTCCCCAGCCAAGTCAGTGAGCTCAGAATCAAATCTTTCCCCAGTCAAGCCTTTCTGTGGGACCACGGCACCCACCATCTTGACCGGCTGGGATTCTTCAGCCACATTTGCGATAATAAATGTACATTGTTTTAAGCCACTACATAGGTAATTTGTTATGTAGCAACAGAAAAGAAATAGACTAGGGAATTAATTCATTACTTTGAAAATTTATAAAGGGAAAGAGCCAGGCATGTCTCCTGCCTGTCCCGTACAGGGTAA
>PITA01003272.1:0-38336 GCA_004023965.1 Spilogale gracilis
CATTGGGGTGCATATGGCCCTTCTTTTCACTACTTCCGTATCTTTGGGGTAAATGCCCAGTAGTGCAATTGCAGGGTCATAGGGTAGCTCTATCTTTAATTTTTTAAGGAATCTCCACACTGTTTTCCAAAGCAGCTGCACCAGTTTACATTCCCACCAACAGTGTAAGAGGGTTCCCCTTTCTCCGCAGCCTCTCCAATGACACTACAGACAAAGGGCTGGTACCACATCTTCTTTATCCATTCATCTGTTGATGGGCACCTTGGCTCTTTCCACAGTTTGGCGATTGTGGCCATTGCTGCGATGAACATTGGGGTGCATATGGCCCTTCTTTTCACTACATCCGTATCTTTGGGGTAAATGCCCAGTAGTGCAATTGCAGGGTCACATTTGCTTGGAAAATGGAGTAAGAGTAGCATGAGCAAGAAAGTCTTAAAGGCTGTGGATTAGACCGTTCAGAGGACAGCTCAGGCTTGTGGGTGTTGGCCCCGGGGGACAGGACCAGGGACAATAACCAAACGTTGTGACTCTTTTATTCCACAAAGGAAGGGACTTTACTAACCACCATCCCACAAGCTCCTCCATCCCTACCAACTGGTGATTTTCTTTATGATGTAAATTATACCTACTGTGCTGCTTAGTTCTCAAAGAATGTACATCTATTTTGTGTACATTTACTTTGTCCTGGGCTTTTGTTAATTGGTTATAAAATGCTAATCTTTCATAAATGATCCTAAAAAATGTTATTTCTGCATAGCACTCAGCATTTATGATCTTAGGGAGCATGTAAGAAGCAGTGGGCCTAGCCGACCCTTCTGAATAGCTTTGAAGGTGTAAACCGGGGAGACCCAGGCTAAGATAAGGAAAACAGTTCTTTCATTTGGAATCTGGAACTTTTAAATATAGACACTTTGATGGTCACCTTGGCACACCATTAGCAAGTGGATTTTCTATGTATTAGATTGACACATGTGAAGTGCTGATACTCAATCATTTTTGATTCACAAAGATGGTAACTTCATATGGCTCAATCTTGTAGAATCTCGAATATACGAAGGCATGTTTAACTGAATTGATTGAAGGAAAAAGACTGAGGAACTTAGAGGGTCTGGATCTCTGTAGAGTGAGCATTCTTAATTGTAAACAATCCATTAAAAATAGTCTTGTAGGTTCTCTAATTAAAACACTAGTTTTATTCATTGACTCATTCATTATAATAACAGCAAGAATTGTTGAGCATCTCCTATGGCTCATTCACTGTGCTAGAGACAGAATAAAATGATAGTTTCTGTCCTGAAGATGTGTGCAGAATAGGGGTAAAGGAGTGAGGAAGGTACAGTGAACAGCGTTATGTGGAGAGGCCCTGGGAGAACAGGCGAGCAGCATAGAGGAGGGAGAAGCTCTGAGGGTAGGATTCTGGGGAAGGAAGGAAGGGATATGATCTTATTAAAAAGGTTTTATATGGGAGAGAAAATTTATAATTAACCAAACAGTCAAGGCAGGAAAGAATGGGCACACAGAAATGGGCAGAGATGAGCACATGATTTAAAGAAACAATTTCTGTTTAGACTGTGCATTTATTAAATCTACAGAAAGACATTTCTGAATATCAGAAGTTTTTTTAAGCATCTCAAAGGTGCCATGTCATATTCATGTTCATAGACCGTGTGTTGAGTCTAGGACATTCTATGGCACAAAGTAGCGAGTTTTTTTAAGCATCTTAAAGGTGCCATGTCATATTCATGTTCATAGACCGTGTGTTGAGTCTAGGACATTCTATGGCACAAAGTAGCGCTCAGTTGATGTTGAATTAAACTGATCTGGAAGAATAAGCCTGAAGTTGAAATTTGTTCCATATTTAAAAGAATCTTTCTTTTCCCCATTCACCTTAGTCCAAACTGATGAAATTTCAATGTGCTCCTTGAAATGTTATATAAGAAACATATACTTCAGTTTATCTCTGAAAAGAAATAGAATTATTTAACCTGTTAATGTGTGCATATAAGTAGATAACAGAATTTTGCCTTGCTTTAGGGACTTTTTCAGTTCCTTATTTGGAATATTTATTGTATACTCTCTATAGGCAAAGCGATATAACAGGCCTGGGAACACAGTGGTTAATAAAGCAAATATAGCCCTTGCATTCAAGGAGCTTAATATTTTGTAGGTAAGACAGTTACTAAACAAATAAACAAATATTTTCCAATTATAATTTGTATAAATAAAATGGAAAACAACATATAGATGCCATGGGGATTTATAACGGGACATAGAATACTGTGAAAGCAATTGGAGAGGCGCTCAGATTTTCTTTAAGGATTACACATTTCAGCTGGAATTACATGAGTGTTCCAAGTGGAGGGAACAGCATATATGAGGCCCAGGGAGATGGGGAGACTGACCTTTTAACAGATGGGATTATGGGACTGTGATTGTATGTTAATGAAAACATCTCATATGATCCTTATAAAGTAGAACTGATTTATCTGTCATTTTAATCCAGAAGAACCTAGCCCATGAGAGGAAACCCACTTCATTCCTTTATTCCAGCGCATATTAAATAATCGCTCTGTGCCTGACACTTTGCCAGCCACTGGAAATGAAAGAAAAACCTCATGAACCTCTAGAAGTTCACAGCCTTATGGGGAAGGAGGTGAACCAGCACCCCATTACAGTAGAGGGTGGTTGTTTATGCATTAGGAAGAACACCCAGTACACAGAAAAGATGTGATCATGTTTGCCTGGTAGAGTCAGGGGTGGCTCTCCAATAAACCCAGGCTACTGGGAATGACAAAGGAATGGAAAAGGAGGTGAAGTTAGAAAGGTGGGCAAAAATTAGATCTTGAAGCATCTCAGAAAGCTTTTATTTTATTCTATAGCCAATAAGGAGATTACACAGGAGAATATGAGAGATGGAGGAATCTGGACCAACTGCGAGGCTTACAGCTCAGTGCTCTTCTCACTTCTTATCTTTCAGATAAGGACCACTTCTTATCTTTCAGACTTCAGCACCTAATTGCTGAAAGGGCTGACTTGTGCGTAAACTCTTGGGGTTCTGGATCACCAAATCACCAGTATTTTTAGGACTTTATATTCTTACAGCCAACTCTCTGCAAAGACAAAAAAAAAATTCTCAAGAAAATAAATAATCAAGTCCCAGCCCTTCCCAAACACCTCCTCCTTTCTGACCACGCCCCCCCACCCCAGTTGTAGAGCTAAAGCAATAATAGCCACCATGGATTATGTCATTTCTATCTATAGTCAAATAAGTACATAACCACCAGAGGGCAATGAAAATGGCCGTAGAGGCACAGAGTAGTAATTATTTTCACATTAGCACCAGCCACACTAATATCAACGTAGAACAATTACCATTCCTAACCTCATAGTTATGCCTATCACCTCTGCATGTCTTGCAGGAGTAGAATGATGAATGGCAGGGGAGGAATAAGCAACAATAAGGCATTCGTGCAACGAGACCCCTGCATTCTGACCGTGCCCATGGGCCATTAGTCATCATGGTGGTGGAAAGCCAGTGGGAGAACTTGGCTTAGATTACCACGGATCTAGCCAGTCCCCAGGCTGAAAATGTAATTCAGTTCCCCTTTCTTCGGGCCCCCAGGAAGTGAGCATTCGAGTGGGAGCAAAGCTATGCCAGTAATAACACAGCAGGCAGAGTCCTTTGCATTTATATCTTGTTATTCTGCCCATCACTAGGCAACCATTCTTCATACTTACAACTACACTTCTTTCTCCGTTATAACACCTTATTCTTTGAAGTAACCACTCTGGTTTGCAGTGTTCCAGGAGATATCCATTTTATTTGCATGTAGGTCAACCACAATAAAAAACCAAGCATTTTAAACTTTCAGCCTGATCCAGGAACTTCTCTTTGTTCTCCTAGCATTATATTAGAACATGGATCATAAACTTCATTTACAGTTACCTGTTTGCTTGTCCATGTCTCCCTGCAGAATGAGTTCCTGGAGGGCAAGTACTCTATCTTATCTATATAGCCACGTCCCTAGCACCATACCTGGCTACTTGGGCAACACTCCACAACTGTTGGATGGACGGACGGACGGACGGACAGATGGACAGATGAATGAATATTTTCCCTGAAATTCGAGTTTGGCAGTCTAAAGTGTGATTATTTGGTTTAAAGAGCAAGCCAAGCTAATTGAATAGACTCATCCAGAAAGAATTAGACAAAATGTAAGATAAAGATCACTCAGCCTCTCTGACTGAGTAGGTGTGATGTGGATGAGTCAGGTGCTGGCCAGAAAGGCAAAGCCATTTTACTCTTCTGGCTCAGAGCATCAAGCATCATATGACTTACCCAAGGATATGAACATTAGAACCACAGTGATCAAAATGCCACATTATTGCACAGACAAGGAAGGGGAGCTGTCTCCAAGTAACCATGTCTTAAGTTGGATATACTAGAAGCAGAGCTGGAGATGAGGAGTCTTGTCTAAGTGATTTATTGAGGACACGCTCTCTGGAGAAAGGGAGTGAGAGGAGTAGAAAAAGGCAGGGGAGATGTCAACATGTGAGCCCAGGTCGGCACTAGCTGCAGTTTGATCACCATAAGCTTCAGGATAGATGCCATTTTAAGGCTACCTCTGCTTCTCCTAAGAGTCAGTCATTGGCTATGAGCTGTCCCTTGGGAGCAGGGGGCCAAAACTGCCTGGCGAATACAGCTTTTGTTTTGGTGGAGGGCAATTCTCTGGAGAAGGGGGCAGCTGTGAGCTGTTAGCACTCAATTCCCAGAGCTGGGGGATGGGTGCAGTGGCTGGAAAAGGCAGTCTGGGTATGGTACCAATGGCATCTCCTGGAATTAGATACAAAGTGATGTTGATTATAGTAATCACCACCATTTCTTGAGCACCTACTATACACCAAGTGCTGTGCTAAATGTTTTATCTATATCTATCTATCTACCCATATAGTCCTTAGAATTGAGCTATTAAATAGGTAATATACTACCATCTCCATTGGACTGATGAGTAAACTCAGAAAATACTGTATTTTATGCTTAAAATATTTCCTTTTGTGTCTGCATTCCTATGGCTAGAACCAGGGTATTGCACACCCACCTGGCCTAAATTCCACACATTCATTCAATTCACGAATTCCACCAGTGCTTTTGGGCACCTATTACATACCACAACTCAGCTAGGCCCTAGGGAGATATCAGTGAACTGATAGTCTTGGACCCTATCCTCAAAGGGTAGAACTAAGCCTCAGACCCAGTTCTAATATCCATGTGACCCAATTTAAAAATATTGTTTGAAAAAAAGAAAAGTTGTAGGATACCTGTTGTGTACATTCTGCTCCATCAGGCCTTGACCAAGAAAAAAATCTAGACCCCGGGCACCTGTAACAATCCCCTTGAATTCCTCACATAGTATGTGCTTCTGGGTTCAGAAAATCAGTTTTCAAGATTTTGTACAAACGAAGCACTGTAGGCCCTTTCCTGTGTGTGGAAGGATTGAGCCTGGTGATCTCCAGGTCCCCTTCCTGCTCTCAGTAGCCGAGGTTTCCTTCTGCTCATCCATCCTGCTCTTGGCCAGATTCTTTGTAGGGGACTCTCATGATCAATGTCATGTGTCCACTTGGCCAGGCTGTAGTCACTTATTGAACATTAATTTAGGTGTTGCTGTAGAGGTATTTTGTAGATGTGATTAAGAGCTTTAAATTGATGTGAGTAATGATTATCTTTTTTTTTTTTTATTGTTACTTAGATTTTTTTTTCCAGTGTTCCAAGATTCATTCCCCATTCCCCACACCCAGTGCTCCATGCTTTAGGTGTCCCCAGTACCCACCACTAGGCTCTCCCATCCCTCCATCCCCCTCCCTCCAAGTCCCTCAGTTTGTTTCTGTGTCCAAAGTCTCTGTTGTTTCATTTCCCTCCCTAGATTACCCTAGTTCCCATTTACTTTCCTTCTCCCACTATCCTCCAGGTTACCCCTCATGCACCGCAAGTAAGTGAAACCATGTGATACTTGACTTTCTCTTCTTGGCTTATTTCACTCAGCATAATCTCTTCCAGTCCAGTCCATGTTGCTACAAAAGTTGTATATTCATCCTTTCTGATGGAGGCATAGTATTCCATTGTATATATTTACCACATCTTCTTTATCCATTCATCTGTTGATGGGCACCTTGGCTCTTTCCAGAGTTTGGCGATTGTGGCTATTGCTGTGATGAACATTGGTGTACATATGTCCCTTCTTTTCACTACATCTGTATCTTTGGGGTAAATGCCCAGTAGTGCAATTGCAGGGTCATAAGGTAGGTCTATTTTTAATTTTTTAAGGAATCTCCACACTGTTTTCCAAAGCGGCTGCACCAGTTTACATTCCCACCAACAGTGTAAGAGGGTTCCCCTTTCTCCGCAGCCTTTCCAACAGTTGTTGTTTTCTGTCTTGTTAATTTTGGCCATTCTGACTGGTGTAAGGTGGTATCTCAGTGTGGTTTTGATTTGTATTTCCCTGATAGCTAGTGACGCTGAACATTTTTTCATGTGTCTGTTAGCTGTTTGTATATCTTCTATGGAGAAGTGCCTCTTCATGTCTCTTGCCCATTTTTTGATGTGTTCATCTTCTTTTTGGGTGTTGAGTTTGGGTAGTTCTTTATAGATCTTGAATACCAGCCCTTTGTCTGTAGTGTCATTTGCAAATATCTTCTCCCATTCTGTGGGTTGTCTCTTTGTTTTGTTGTATCTTTGATAATCTGGATGGGCTTTATCTAATCAGTTAAAAGGCCTTTAGAGCAAAAGTGAGGTTTTCGTGTGGAAGAAAAAATGCCATCTGTGGATGGCAGCATCAGACCCTGCCTGAGAGTTTCCAGTTTGCTGCTGGCCTAACTTAATAGATCAGTCTTGCCAGTTACCCTCATGTTCCTGTAAGCCAATACCTTGAAATAAAATCTTTCTCTCTCTGTCTTTGTCTGGGTCTCTCTCTCTCTCTATATGCAAATGTATATATACATATATACATACATATACAAAATCTCCTATTCTCTCTATGCATGTGTGTGTATACACATAATAGACATATATGTGCACTATAAATATTTTGTAGATAGCATATGTATATAATCTACTAGTTCCGTTTCTCTTGAGAACTCTGAACGACACAGGGACTCCCATGTCCTTTTCCTCTTATAATATTGTCTGGAGTAATCAGTCTTGTATCCTGCGGTGTGTATAATTAAGGCCCCCATCTGTTTACCAGTAAGCAGATGAAGCACATACTTTAAGAATCATTAATGCAGGGGCACAAAAACATGAGAAAACTTCACCTTTGATTCAGCTAACTTGTCCATAATTTTGCAGTCAGAAAATTTATAGTTTTTACATATATATAGTTCTGTGTTTTACATTATGCTTTTTTTTTTTAATTTTTGTCTCTATGTGATTGGGAGGGACCATATCTTTTCATGTTAGGACCTGTAAAGGTATTTATCAAGCTCTGTGTGTCCCCAAATAAAATGTAAGCTCTATGAGGTCAGAGGCCAAGTCTTGGTTTTTTTGTGACCCTATAGTAGTTATATGGAGCTTAACAGAGACTCACACATATAGGATGTCCTGAGTCAGTATATTTTCATTTTGTTTTATTTTCCAGAATATGTTACCTTTGGGGAATGGGAAACAGGCTCAGAAAAATGTAGGTTTGTTTGTTTTTAGGCAAATCAATGTACCATCTCTGAGGGAGAGGCTGCTTCCTCAGTATGGTTGGAGATTTATATCTGAAAAGTGTTTCAAAGACTAGCCCTTCTCTTGTTTCTCTGTGCATTGGTGGGGAGCAGATGACTGATACGCATCAGGCTTTGCAAGCATTTTAAGAGAGATTAGTTTTCACAACAGCCACTTAGGCTGTCCTAAGATAGCAAGAAGCATTGCAGGGAGTGGGAGGAATTAAAAGGGACTTTTGCTGAGACTCAGTCTAGACTCTTTCTCAAACACAACCTGGAATAGTGGTGTGATATGTAAACAGCAGGTGTCCAATAAATCTTTGACCGTGGGTTGACTGATTATTGACCCCTGGCTTATTAACACCCTTGGTGGAGAAACTGAGGAGAGGATGAGACGCAGAGTAGAGCTCTTTTTGAGGCTTCCTGGAGAGTACTTTCATTTATCACCTTTCACAGAAATTATTTGGAAACAACATGACAATTATCCCAGACAGATGTTTGTTTGTATGAAGTCAGGCTGTTGAGTCATCAGAGATACTCCAAGCAAATGGGCAATACTTCGGAGAGGGACAGATGTTCACCATCAGCTCTAGATTGGCTGAGTTCAGCACCAGGTAGGGGCTACTTATTGCTGTGAACACTTGACCTGAGCTTTCCTCCAGCCATTGAACAATATTCACTGTTCATTGAACACAGCCCATAATAATGATGTGAAGGATAAACAGCAGGTGTCCAATAAATCAGCGTCCATAGACCAGCTGAGTCTTGATCTCTGGATTATTAACACGTTGATAGGGAGAGATCCATGTCCTTACACAAATAGCTTCAGCTTCGAGTGAGAATTTGTCCACTTGAAAATGAAAGCACAACTATTTTGATCATAAATGAAGGACTTCTAGTTGAGTCCAGCCCACGACGTGGAACTTGCATTAGCCCGAGTGTGCACCCTGGGCTCTCTCCTCCCTGACCAAGGGGGGGAAATAGTGTACACCTGACATTGCAGAAACAGAGGCTAGATCTCAAGGCCCAAGAAAACATGTGCGGGCAGGTTTCCAGAATAAGCAGGTTAAGAGAATCAAATAAAGTATCTCTGTGTAACAGCACCCCAAATACACTGAAAAGACAAAGCCTCTGTCTCTCATGGGTCCCTGGAACCTTCTTTGCTGCACTAATTTTGCCACTTTCTCACTTGTCTCTGCTTCCTGCCTTCCCTCTTTCCACCCATTCCCCTCCACACTGGCCAGAGTGAGTCTCCTTATGCCCTCTCCCCACTTAGAGTCTTTGAAGTAAAAGCCCAAATCCATCACAGGTTACTCAGAGCTAGCCCCAGCCTCTTTCTAGCAACATCCCCCTTACTAGGACTCCCTCCACAGATTCTTTGGTCACATCGAACAGTTTCACATTCTCCTCATGACTCCTTATTCTTTGGCTTCCAGGACTAAAATGCCCTCAGCAAAGCTTTCAGAAGCTCACCCAGTCCTCACAGTTCCAGTTCAAATGGGGGTCCCATCTCCTCAGGCTGAGTCCATCCATCTTTCCTCAGTGCTTGCTTAACCCTCTTACATTCTCTGTACTGTTATTATTTATGTAGTATCTTCATACTTGAATTCTCATCAGAGTGTGAGCTTCTGAAAGCCATGGGCAATGTTCTATTCTTTTTAAAAACTCTCTGTGCCTCATTTGGTACTTGTCATTTAACAGGCCCTCCATAAATAGAGTTGGACAAATGAACCAAGTAATTAATCCAGCATCTTAAGTCTCCAAGCCTGACCTCCTGACCTTCAACTCCTACTTGGGTATTCTCTCAAGCATTCTCCAGTTGACTGTTGCTCTGAAAATCCATGCTCATGGCTACATCTGATTTGCGCCTCCACCCCATATTTCCACGTATTCTGTACATTTGTGGTGACGTCAATGCATAACCTACACTTATATTGCAGGAAATAAGCTTCTCAAAGACGGTAGCATCCAGCATTAAGCAGTGAATGCTATTTAAGTCAACGATTTGTGTTATTTCTCTGAACGACTTCAGTTCTGTGCTCTGGAAAAAGAGATAATGGCACACAGAGTCAAAGGCTAGCTCTGAATTCCAGGAATATCTGCTGTTACAGGGGTAGGGGACTTGGATCCACTCACGACCTTCTGCACTTATTCTCCGCCCACTGCTGGCTGGTGGCCCTCCAATACACAAGGACCCCACTTTGGTGCCTTGTTTGGGGAAGGGCTGACTAGTGACCCCCCCAGAAGTCAGGTGCAGCTCTTGGGCCAAGAAAGAGGCAAGAAACATGCTGTGACAACCTTGATGAGTTTCCAAAGACCTTGCCTAGTAGGGGTGGGGTGCAGCACTCTACTCTTCAGAATAGAGTCATGTGTACAACTGAGGTGTGATGCGGCTTGAGTCAACTTTCAGAACAAGCAATAACAAAAGAGCCTTTTGTTGTTGCTATAGCTCCGTGAACAAGATTATCTAAGCAATTAGAGGATAATTATTGTCTACAGTCAGAAGGAGAGAAATGTCAGAATGAGGCCAGCAGAAGCAGGGACATCGTAGATAATTTATTAGATGTTGAGTGGCCGTTTTTCTCTCTCCAGGCCTTTGTAAGAGAAATATCCAAATGCCACAAATATATCCCCAGGGAGCCGCAGGGTGGCAAGAGCCCAGGATGTGTGAACATAATTGCCTTTTATCTGCCCTGATTTGGGATTTATCAAATCTTCTCACTCCCAAGGCATTCTGTAGCAGAAGTGTTCATGATGTTCCAGCCCTAGGCCCATTGTGCCGGCGCTGCTGGGCACGTGCGAGCCTGAGGGTCTGTGGAGCCTTCCAGCCCCTTCCTCCTTCTAAGCCTCACAGTCTTGTTGCCTACACTTCTGATGAGCTCTGACTGGGCTCCTCTCTGAGTTCTTTGGAGGCTATGGCCTTGTCTCCTTTCATTCCAGATTGATTTCTTCTGGGCTCTGGGCCTGTGAGAGACTACAAGGCTAATGATAAACATGTACTGGTGGTAAAGATGAATTTTGTCCCCATAGGAGAGCGTGATGGGGCATAAAGACCTTTGTAGGACTCTGAACATCCACCTGCCCACCAATCCATCTGTCTGTCCATCCACCCATCCATCCTCACATACATAAAAACATCCATATATAAATCTGTACGTACAGAGTAAAGCTCTGTGGTGCTCAGTCTGCTCAGAGACCAGGGAGATTTTGTGCTGAGGTAGCTCACAGCAGAGAGGAAAACAGACTGGAAACCACATGAGCATCAGAAATCATTCTTCTCTCCCTTCAGCATGGAGGCTATAAGGAGAGATGGAGACACCCACACACTCCCCAATGACCAAGCAATAGTTTATACATAAAGTTTCATCCTCCCAGGAAGATTTAAATAAGTGAAACCTACTATTGCCAGGGTTCAGTCTTATAAAAGACACTAAGACCTATGAGGCAGCAAAAGCTGGTGGTTACTGGAGGCATTCAAGGTTCTCTATCTTGTCTGTATTCTCTCACACCGAGGCCCCTTACTTTCCCCACACCCCCCACACTTCTACTACTACTACTACTACTACTACTACTACTACACACACACACACACACACACACACACACACACACACCCTTTCTGTTTGTACCAGCCATACCCAGATATTGAACTCTCCAACACAATAGGCTGTTTCATACCTTTGTTGTCCTTCTGTTCTGTCTTCCAGGGCCTGGGGACCTCAGCAGCTCCCGGGCAGAGTCTGCCACCTCCATCACTGCGCCCTATCCCGTATCTTCAGTGTGTGTGTGTGATTGCAGGTCACGTAGTGACTGTGTGTGTGCAGAGCTCACTCATCTTTGCCACCTTGGGGCCCAGAACAAAAGCCATGACGTTTTTGAACAGTAAGTTCCATTAAATATTCAAGTATCTTATTAATTTTTTCGTTATATTTCTCTCATATTCATTCATTCATTCATTCATTTTCAGATGCTTATTGAACACCTACTATGTGCCAGGCAGTATGCTTAATCCAGCTTTTATGGTCTCTTCCCTTAAAAATATCCTAAACCAGCATCTTAAAAATAACCTTAGAGGGTTGTGCTAATAATGTGTGTTCAAGTTTTGGGGTGAGTAGGAGAAAACAATACAATACCATTTTACATTTACACAAGTGATTCATATTTTTTACAAAGCATTTTACAGTCATTTCGTCAAGACCACTCCTGGTTAATTAGGTAGGGTTTTGCTCATTCCCACTCCAGGGGATCATGGGAGACAGCATGATTCTAAATCTGAGCTGTGCATCCTCTCTGGAGAAAACATGTGTGTTCACCAGTTCCTGATGCCTCTTTGAAACAGGGGTGGGTGACAGATGGCATTTGTGCCACTCCACGCATTGTAGGTGGCACTCAGCCACTCTGCTGCATTACTGTCACTTGGTACTCTGTCTTCCTTTCCCGTCTTTCTCTCTCCTGTCTTTCTTTTCCCTTCCCCTTTCTCTCAGATGACTTTATCATCCCCTATATAGGTACCCTTAGGTATTACTTAGCATCTGACTTTTGGCTTCCCTTCATTCCCTTCATTACACCCAGAGTGTGAAATGGGGGGAGGGGAGGTACAGAACTGATCCAGCCTCTGTGTCCCTCAGGCTGTTGCTGACTCCATTCCATGCCTGACACCCTGAGGTGGATGAGCTGAACCAGCTGCTCAGTCTGGGCCATCAATAAGGAAGGACCCAGGAAAGGGACAGTATGGCTTTGTCTAGTTTAAGCAGAAGAACTTCAAAGATACACTCAGCTCTACTTAGGGTTTCACACTGTTGCAAAGCCAGGGAATAGGACAAGAAAGGCAATGCTTGCCCCCAACACATTCAGAAAACCCTCCTTATCCCAGCATTAGTTTCTCCAAACCCTGCCCGGGAACAGTGCATCTTGACGGACCCTGATTTATTGGAGCGGAAGAGGGAAAGAAACAGCCAGTCCTCCATGTCAAGGTGAGGAGTGTAGCCTGGTTAGAAAGAGAGCCAGGAGTGTTCCGTGGGGTGTAGCACATGACTGGGATCCTCAGGCCTGGAGGGACCAGGAGCCAATTCAAGTGGGAGGTGTTGAGAATGCAAAGTCGGCTGTAGACTCAGCACATTAGAAATGTCAAGAACAAGGCAGAGAATGATGCGAGGGGAAGAGTGCCTTCTGTTTTGTGGGAGGCAGGTTACGAAATGTTAGAAGCGCACGTTTGCTTTCATGTGTCTGCTGCTGTCTGCTGGGACCCAGGAGAGCTGACGGGAAGGTGGCATCCAGAAACCCGCTCCCATTTCAGGGAGGCCTGGCTCTACCTTCCCATGCTCCAGAGATTCTCCTGCTGCTGCGTGAAGAGGAATTTATAAAGTAAGCCAATCCAGGCACGCTGAACGAAAGTGAGCATTTATGGCGCTGCTCATCAGGCCTGAAAGCTAGTAAGAAGTAGCTGAGGCCGCATCTGCTCAGAAGTCCACTTGGTCGACAAAACAAGGAAAACAACAATGGGAAATCTCCGGGCTTACAGGAACGTGGCATTGGATTTAAAGACATTGAGCTCAGTTCTCTGTTTCTCATCTCTGCAGCCCTGCTTCAGGGGCCCTCCTGGATGCATAGGAGAAGAGCGTCTTCCAACCTTTAGAACTCTGTAATTTATTACGACTAGCCTGTGGCTTCCTGTTCAGTGCCCAATCAGGAAATGCACACTTGCCACTCTCAGCAGGAACCTGTGTTGAAGGCCCCCGCATATGAGGTGCTCCTGGGAGGAAGGAGCTGGGCCAGTGTCTTAGGGGAACTTCTGGAACTTAGTTTGCCCATTGGTAAAAATGAGTAATAACACATGCTCAACTGACCTCCAAGAGTTGTGGGCAGACTTAAAGGAGCCTATTCATGTGTCTGCAAGCACCTTCAAGTGGATGGATGCTCACTGCTCAGCGGTGGCCCGGTACACTGGTTTTAGGCCCTGTGGCAGGGATCATGCTGGCTGACCTTACAAAGAGATCTTTCCCTCACCTTCAAGTGCAGCATTCTGTTCTGGGAGGTCAGAATGTCCTTTGGTTTTAGTGGAAACTAGGCCATTGTTTGTGGGCCAGTTCCAGGACCAGGATATTTTTGGGGGCACTCAGCACATCCTCTGGGGATGGGCCGAGCAAGCCTGCTTGCTGCCTGGGTGTTGCCCAGATCCTCCTGTCTCCTCATTTGCCTCTGTGTCAAGCAGCAGATTCCTGAATCTCTCTACGAAGAGGCGGCTGGAGCAGCATGACTTCCCCCAAACATGGCTAGGGATCAGCTATGATAATTAGCATGTGTCATTAAGACCAATGGGATGTCACCGGAGAAGGACATGCCAGTTGGACCCAGTCTGTTCAGCTAAATCAAAGAGTGCTTGTCAGCCCCTCGGGATGGGGTGCCCTCAAGGGTGAACTCAGTGCCCACCGGTTGGAAAAACTAACAATTCCAAAAGAGGACTCAAAGTTTATCGCACAAGCAAGCACTGGGGACAATGCTCAGGTAACAATGTAACAACGGTGACAATACCCATTGTAATCTTCATTGTGGGCTCAGCCAAGGTCCTTGGGGAGTAATAGTGTGGGGAGGGGTGCTAAGCTCTCCACCCAGGCTCCAAAAGAAAAGCTCTTATCATTACCCAGTTAAAAACAATGGAAGCAAAGCAACTCTGTGATGGAAACATGTTGGTGGTGAGGAAGTGACCTGAGGAAGACTCTGAGCAGTTTCCAGAATAAATTTCCACGTAAATTTAAAAAAAAATGCTAATGGAGAGAAGCCACTGCTCGCTGTCTTTTAAGCCAAATAATATCTTCCTGCCGGAGCAGAGTTGTCCTTGGCAATTGGAAGTAAATGTGAGGAGGGAATCAAAACATGATTCCTGAGAAAGGAATCAATAGGAAATCTGAAGGCAGGAACATGGTTAGAAATAACAAAGAAAGATGAGTCGGTAGCAGGAACAAAGAGTAACCGTACCAAAGGAGACAGCGCATTTGGCTCTTAGAATAGGGCCGGTGACGCCCCGTGCTACGGGTCCATGCGTCTTTCACCTCCGTTCTGAGGGCTCGGAGGAAGGTCCCTGCCCAGCCGTGGTGAGCTTGGGTCAGGCTTCTGGAAGCTGAGGCCCCAGCCCCCGCTGGCTCCTCGCAAGTTCTGGAAGGACACTCCAGGACCAAATCAGCAAGGCTTCACCTTGTGATAGAAAAAATCAACACAGAAGGTAGTGAAACCTGGCGGGAGTATTCTCGTCCCCCTGCCGGCAGTTACTGGATCGGCTCCTGGGAGACTTTGGCAAGTTAGACAAATGGAAGAAATTTTTGGAAGAAATTTTTTTTTGCTGGCAAAGGAGAGTGGACGGTGGGGCATGAACAGGCTACTGTAGTTCTTCGTACTAAAACTGGAAGGCCAGACTCCTTGCACCTGTTGTCAGAGCTAATGTCCCAGAGCCCATGTGCAAACTCAAGTATTAGCATTTGGGTGAAGATGAAGTTCTCTGTGGTGGCAAGGGCAAATTCATCCCGAACACTCTAACATTCCAGCTAGAGGCATCGGTGTGTGCGCATGAGTCACCACGCAGAGACGGCTACGCTTGCCCAACTCCAAAATCCATGACTCACGGAACACTCACATACACGAATACCCACTGCTTCCAGAAGCACCTTTCTCCAAGTGGCTGAGAGCAGTTTACGAGCCGCTAGCTCATCCTCAGCACATCCCCTGCAGGGAGAGCAAAAGGTGGGGAGAGAGGAAGGGCAGACATAATCATCTGCATTTTATGTGGGGAAACTGAAGCCCAAGCAAGCCTGCAAGGGAAACGTGTAGACAGTTTTGAATCAGACATGGTCCGTGGAGGCACCCAAATGAGCGGTTCAGAATCCTAAGTAGATTGTTTTCTCAGACAGCTGTTCTCTCACAGCCTCCAAAAAGGTGAGCCAAAACGCATACTCACTGTATTTGATGTTTATAATCAATTTCCTACCCCTCATTCCATCTGGGACTTCTGCTTCTTCTCTTTGTGACCTTCTAGTGACTTTAGAGGCCCCCGGACCCTCCTTTCCTCCTGACCTGCTCCCAGTTCTGACAGGCACCTCATTCCTGACATTTAATGCATTCTTTTCTTTTCTTTTTAGAGACTTTATGTATTTATTTGACAGAGAGAGAGAGATCACAAGTAGGTAGAGAGGCAGGCAGAGAGAGAGGAGGAAGCAGGCTCCCCACTGAGCAGAGAGCCTGATGTGGGCTTCTATCCCAGGACCCTGAGATCATGACCTGAGCCGAAGGCAGAGGCTTAACCCACTGAGCCACCCAGGCGCCCCCATTTAATGCATTCTTGACCATTACCTGATCTTCAGTATCTCTCCCATTTTTTTGTCTCTACCATCATTTCCCCTTATCTGCTCCTGACCCATACACCTTGATGCCCAGAGGTAGGATTGGCAATAAGGTGAAGATTGGGACTGGAGGAAAGTTCACAGAAGGGGTATAAAATGCCCATTTTACTCATTTATTTTTGAAAATCCGAACACTTATCAGCTGAGGTTTTAGGCCAAATCTAAATATCTTCATGTCAAAATAACTGCAGTGAAGTGGCTCTATTAAAAAAGCTGCATCCAAAGGACTGATGTCTAGGTGTCACCTGCTGCTGGCTGCCTTTGATCCTCTTTTTTGTGGCCTTGCCTTCAGTTGCTGTGGATCCCGGTGCGTAGTTATTCAGAAGAGGAGTTAGCACTGGACAGCTTTCTACTGTGTTGCTCCAAAGGAGGACTATCTCGGTGTCACATGTGAAAGCCATCTAGAAACCCAGCAGGATGGCCACGTGTTTCTAGCTCCCTGGGCGGGCATCAGGGCTCTCCCCAACCTCCTTCCTGCCCCCATCCACCCACCAGCTCTTGTTGGGTCAGAAATGCAGTTCTCTGGTGGTGCCAGACAGCCAGATGATGCTGGAAGAAAGAAAGAAAAAGGAAAAGCAGATTTCTAAATTAAGCACAAGTCTCATTTGTAAAAATAAATAGCCACAGCCTAGCAACAAGCTGACAGCTCAGCTTCTCTTCGTGATGTCACCTGTGTGGCTGGAGCCAGGGATGACACAGCCCGCAGAGGGCCCCACACCCTGGCCCCTCCCCGTGCGTAGTACTCACCCGGAGAGTGCTGACAGTGGCACTTGGAGGGCCCAGCTTCTCATTCAAGGCCAACCAAAGGCCAGGCTCCAGAGGAGCAGAGAGGGGCCAGAGCTTTCCAAACTCCTAAACACCTACAAACTCTTGCCAATAACTAACGTACCTGAAGTGAAAGTAGATGTTCTCTGGGCTGTTCCATTAAACAGAGCCGCTCCTTGAGCCCTTCACTTCTCCGTTCACCACTGAATGCCCAGTGTCCAGTGTAGCACATGGCACACACTAGGTGCTTAATAACTGAATGGAGGTATGAGGTATGAAAGAATGGATGAATCCTCTCATCCCATCATCTCTGCTCCCCAAACTTTCAGCTCTAACTGGTGTAAACTCTAGAAGATGAAGAGAGGCATAATCTCCCAGTTATAACGTGTACCAAAGAGACAGTGTTCCCTGGGATTTGAGCCAACAGCTGGGGTGAACACCCACAAGGCGGTTAAAGGATGTAGTTTTTTACTGCTCTGGGTGCTGGCTGTGTGGTCTTCACACATGGAGAGGGACTCAAAGTATGGGAAGGATATTTGGTAATAATTGTCAGTTCTGGGGAACCTGGGTTGCTCAGTCAGTCAGGCATCTGCCTTGAGCTCAGCTCATCCCAGGGTCCTGGGGTCGAGCCCCATGTCGGGCTTTCTGCTCAGCAGGGGGCCTGCTTCTCCCTCTCCCACTGCCTGCCGCTCCCCTGCTTGTGCGCTCTCTCTTTCTCTCTGTCAAATAAATAAATAAAATCTTTAAATTTCTAATAATAATAATAATAATTGTTCGTTCTCGCAAACCTCTCATCCTTTAGGCAGCATCAGCTCCAAGGGTGAGGTACTGCTAGAGAGATAAGTTACAGAACAAAATAGTACACAAGTTTTTGGTGTTGGAAAACAGTGGGAAACACAGTGGATTCCGCAATGCCCTTGGAATCTCCACAGGCCAGGCACATCAGAAACGGACCACAGTGTGGAAGATTTAATCCTGTCACCAACTCTCTCAAGGCATAAAATGATTTGGTAAGGCCAGGGTGATTCTGACAGCCCTCAGAATACTAAACATTAATCTTCTGAATTCCATGAGGATCCTGTTGAGGTTGGAGGGGACAATCTTAAACTTCTGGAAGCAGTGTTTCTGTGAGGTTTCACATACTCCCTAGTGACCAGAGAGTGGTTGAAGCCAGAATGTCAAAATCATAAATCACCATCTCATAGTGGGGGCTTTAGGTTAAAAAGATCAGAGAAATCGGCCCATAATTCAGAAATCTGTTTTTAGATACCCTTGTCTGGCTTGACCAGAGGCAGTAAAACCACATCCATGTCAATAGGAAGAAGATTCTTAATTAAATTCAGATGTACAAGAATATATTACCAGTCTATTTTTGGCTATTATGGACAAAAAAAATCTGAACAGCAGCAAGTGTGGTGCAGTGACATTCATGTAAGAGCCCACAACAGGAAAGCAGGAGTCCGAAGAGACCCGATCATCTCAACCCCACAGCCTTCCAGAAGCACCAAAGCTGTGGTGCTGGGCATTTAGGAAGAGGGACTCCACCAGGGACCTGATTGGAGGTATGACCACAAGGACATAGCCCCAACAGAGGGTAAGCGGAGAGACTGATCAGGCTACCCTAAATCTACAGTGACATCTCTCTGGTGATACTAAGCATAGCCCTCTCTTGAGCCGGCCAGCCACGGCACTCATAACCGCAGCCACGTGCTCCAGCTGGGAAGGGCACGGTGTGTCCCGTGGGTCCCTAACGCTCTTGTCCAGGGCTTCTGCTTCTGAAATGGCTGTGTAGTGATAAGATGCCAACTGACCCCCATTCTCTTTAAGCATTACAGAAATCCATGAGAGCAGAACCTGAGACTTGGCTTTGTGACCTTAACTACTTGGAAACTCAGTTTCCTCATCTATAAAATGGGAAGAGTAGAAGCTCTGCTCTTTGCCTCCCAGGATTGTGTGAGCATCCAATGCAACACTGTTCTGTTCAAATGCTTCTCAGTCTGCAAGCTGCTGTTCCCTGTGATGTGCTTTTTTCTAAGCTGTAGAGGTGTACGTAGAGTAGGAAGTTTGTTTCTGATGTGAGGAATGTGACTTCCTTTATCACAGACTTCCAGGGTGCTGCCTGGGTTTCAGTGTACCACGCTTTGCTCCATCCTCGTCATAATCCTCATATTTTGGCCTGTTCTCTTGGCTTCACCTACCAAAGACTCTGTGTGTGTGTGTATGTGTGTGTGTGTGTGTGTGTGTGTGTAACTGTTTCTCTCCCCTTATGATTCCTGAATCACTGCTAAGATCCTAGAATGCATGTAAGACTTTGGGAGATGTCCACGTTCCAGCCCTTCTCTTTGCAGATGGAGGCCTAGGGCACAAACCCTTACGCACCTGTGCCCCTTCATGCACTGAGTTTCACTGGCTCTGTCCTTGGCTTCTCTCACAGTCTGGTGGTGTTTACCCTCCACTGGGTCTTTGAGGGCAACGGTTCACATTAGGTGCTTCCCTCCACTCATAATAGCCACATTTCCCCCGGTTTCGACTAACTACAACTTAAGTGAGGTTTGTTATTTAGGATATGGGGGAGGGTTCACTGAGTGAAAAATTCCTCTACCATCTGTTCGCCTTCCTCTCCAGCAGATGACCTTATATCTACCTAGTAAAAAATTGAGGTTATTTTGTGTAAAACTCTCCCTGCTTTTTTTCATACGCAGCTGCCACATGAAGAGTAGTCTTATCCTGTCTGTGACAACAACTTTACATATTTCCTAGGCCTAGGGCGACCAATGATCCTGGTTAGCCCAAGACTAAGGAGAGAATCCATGGGACTTTCAGTGCTAAAAATGTCCCAGACAGACCAAGACAAATTGATTGCCACAGTAGGCCTCCTACCCCCTCCCCTTTCCAAACAAATAACAAATAATTATTGAATGACTTGATAGTAAATAATACCACATTGCTATATGAGATTAGAAGTCGGGGAGAAAACTAGAATGAATGAATAAGTAAATGAGTGAAATTTTTTTAAAGGATTTTTAAATTTTATTTGAGAGAAAAAAAGCACAAGGAGGGGAAGGGGGGAGAGGTAGCAGAGGGAGAGGGAGAAGCAAACTTCCGGCTGAGAAGGGAGCCCAACATGGGACTTGATCCCAAGACCCTGGGATCATAACCTGAGCCGAAGGCAGGCACTTAACCGGCACTTAACCGATCGATCTACCCAGGCACCCCAAAATAATGTTTTTAATAAAAAGAAACATGAATGGGAGAGAGAGAGAATCAGGAGGAGGATATCCTCCTATCCAGGTGAACAGAAGAGGACAAAATTTCCATTAATGGATTCATATAAAGATGTAGATTTCATTCATCAAGAAGAAAAATACTTGATGGTAAATTAGGGTAATCCATATTACATAAGAAACAGACCACAAAAGTGCTTCCTAATTGTTTTAATTTCATGGCATACATTTTTAAAAATTACAGTATCTGCAACATGGGGTGAACTGGAAGGAGGAGTTAGGTTACTTAAGGCCAGAGGTGACCAACCAAGGGACTTCTGGACCACAGAAACTCAGCCCCCTGAAGGCTGAAAGGGTCCGTATCTCCGCTCACTTGTAACCCACTGACCCCTTTGAACCATAAAACTACAGCATTCTGGCCGAAACACACAGGTATAGACTGTGCTCCATTACAGATCTGAAATTCACATTTTCTCTAGATTTCTGGTGAAACTAGCAAAGCCTACGGCAGTCAGACTCCCTCTGATGACCCAATATTCAAAGCTTCCTTAATGGGCATTTACTATAATGAGACTAGTGTGGGTTCCTGTTCACATTTCTACTTTGGTCCAGGTTTATCCCATATAAACACGAGTTACAGGTTGAGCAATGACCTAATGACTTGCAAAAAGGAAGTAATCCTTGATCACATGTAGCCTACATTCAGTTGCTGACCTGAAATGAGTTTTACAATAACATTAAAAAAAAAAAAAAGATATCACCATCAATTTAAAAACTCAGTAATTTCTCATTAATAAATTCAGATAAACTGGCTTCCTGGAAAAATGGGAAAATCTGACAGCCCAGCCACAGTTCCCCCGATGGTCACAGTCATCTCAGACTAAGGGCGTAAGTAGTGCAGTGGATAGGAGTGTTGGCTTCCAGGGTTCAAATCTCATCCTCCTTAACTTTATTCATGAATTTAACCTCTCAAAGTGTTGGTTTATCGTTTTTATTTTATTTTTTATTTTTACTTTTTAGAAAGTGTACCTGTCAATGAGCTGGAGAGGGGAGGGCAGATGGAGAGAAAGAATCTTCAGCTGGCTCCATGCCCAGCGCAAAGCCTGATGCGGGTCTCAATCTCATGACCCCAAGCTCAAATCAACAGTCGAATGCTGACCTGACTGAGCCACCCAGGCACGCCATGTTTCTCATTTTTTAAAGACAGTAAACTAATAGTATTTATTTTTATGTACAGAAAAATGCTTAAAATAGTGGCAGACATATAATAATCATTCAGTAAATGTCATTGATCCCCCCTCACCTCCCTTACACAGGTAGCTTTGCTATGTTTCTGAGCATAACTGTTAGTCTGGATAGTTCAACAAAATGAATTTGGCAACTGTGGTGCCTCAGGTCACAAAGTAGTAACTCAAGTCTACGTCCTTTCCTGGGTTGATCGGCCCCATCCCCAGCCTGACACATGTCCCTTCTTCTCCCCTGAGCTGCTTCCTCACCCTGCAAGAGCCCGTAATGAAACCTGACAGCAGGGCAAAGGACACATAGCCACCCCGAGTCCTCAGACTTCCTAATGAGAGGTTTCAGAACAGGAGAAACATGGTTCCCCTGGTTGCTTGAAAGTGTCTCATCCACTTTCTAATATCAACTCTTTCCCAGCGCTTTGCCCCTTAGCCCCGCCCCGCCAGCACATATCAGGAGAAAATCTTTTGAGTAATTCACAGTTTGCAAGTCAGTCAACAAGAAGACATGAATCCACAGGAAAAGAAGGAGGTGATTTCCTCACAGAAAGTTGTTTTTCATAAACCAATTTCTGCTGCTAAGCAACCTTGATGATGCCTCTGGTAGAAATACAGCTAAAGAGAGTGCTTGATTGTCTACAGTGGATTAGGCTGGTGCTCTTATGAGTCAGAAGAAGGTACCAGAGAAAGTTTAATTCAGGCTGGGGATGAGTGTAAATGTTTTGTAGGAAGAAAAATAGGAGCGGCATGCCCAGGTAGTGATGTATAAAGCATATAATCGTTTTACTCACACTTTGGGGTGTCAAGCTTGTTTGGGGAGTTAACTGTCAAGAACCGGATTATTCATTCATAGCTGAGTGGATGGAGTCACAGTGTGAGACACAGTCTCCCTGGTTCTCTCAAGAAGACTAATAATTAAAGTTGTGGTTAGATCTTACACCAAGCTAAGGGAGGTCCAGGGGAACTCCCTGGAAGCAAGAAGGAGCCTCTGAGGCAAATTTGATGTCGCAACTGTCAAATCGCACAGCATAGTCGTTATGCTAAGGAGATGAGGTGAACTGTGAAGCAGCCAATAAGAACAGCCGGAGAGTGGTACCATTTCCAATTACGCCAGTCTCTTGGCTCCATTTGGAGAGGTAGAGCAGGGGCAAAGCCAGCTCTGCAGTTCCTTTTGCAAAACTTAATACACTGGGTGGCGACGCCTCCCATTGCTGAAAACATGGAAAATCCTCTGTTGCAATTTCCTAAGCCTCTAAATGTATATTTCCCCTAAGAACTAAATGTGGCTATTTCAACAAAGCCAATCAGTTAACATAAAGAACAACATCTGGAGGGAGGAATGTTGGAGTGGGGAAGGGGAATTTCTTAGAAATTTCAATGACTTCTTAAAAAAAATTGGATGACTTCTTTATAAACTTCTTCGCTATCTTTTTGATAGTGAAAGAGTCTAATTAAATTGCCACTATAAGCTACTGAAGATAAAACTGCAAGAAGTGTCAAGTACTGCTGGGTCTTTCAAAAATACTTCATTCATTCATTCATTCATTTGAGAGACGGAGAAAGCACAAAAGTGGGAGCTGTAGAGGGACGGAGAGAAGCAGGCTCCCCACTGAGCAGGGAGCCTGATGCGGGGCTCAATCCCGGGACCCTGAGATCATGACCTGAACCAAAGGCAGATGCTTAATAACTGAGCCACCCAGGTGCCCTGAGAACCACTGTTCTGACTATCTTCGATCCTTGGTTCTTTCTCCTTTGCTTCTGATCTCTAAAGATGTCACCAAAACCCATGGCTTCTCACATCAAATCTCTGTCTCTTCCTATTGCTGTGTCTCCCCCCAGGTCACTCTGTAACATCTCAAATGGAGGTGAGAAAAATAGGCTTAAAGAGATAACTGCCTCCTGAATTCCACCATTTTCTCTTTCCCACTGAAGGAAATAAAACAAATCTATGGCACAGACTGGGCCATATACTTCTGAGTCAGCGTCAGCCTCATTGATCAGGAAGTCATTTAACTTCACTTTGCTTCAAGCTTTCCATCTATAAAAGCAAAGCATATGACTTGCTGCCCACTCATTACCCAGAACTGGGCTGGGAAGACTTATGAACAAAGGTTTAGAGAGCTCCTGGAAGGAGTGGAGAAATCTGATCACCAAGGGAAAAAATGGAAACCCTTGTCTGTGAAAATAAAAGAAGTTGCCTCCAAATCTGATGACAGCTGTGTGCCATGAGGTTCAGCAGAGGAAAGGTTCAATGAATGCCAATGGAAGTTGCCAGAAGTAATGGAGATGAGAAGGGTGAAGCAGGCACCAGGATCCAGCAGCTGACCTGATCCCTGGGGAAGTTGGGCACACTGTTGAGAACAGGCAGAAACCCGGAAGACTTCTCCCACATAATCCCTGCTTTAGACATGTTCTATATTTTGATCAGTTTGTTGGTGATATAGGTTATGTGCAGTTTTCAATATTCATCAAACTGTACACCAAATGTGAAGTGTATATAAATTTTATCTTAATTTAAAATCAATCTATGTAATCCCCACTCAAATAGATGAGTTCTGTACTGTGCCCATGAACAGCTCTACTCCAGTTACCGATTTTTATAATAGTCTTCATATTTGTATTTAAATAGTTTAATGTATGCAAATATGGATATTCATGTATATCCTAATCATTGGCTATCTGCCATTCTCTAGTAACTTATCTCTGCACATTTATAATGCAGTGATAACCTTTCAAATGTCAAATGCCTTTGGAATTACCAACAATAAAATTAAACTGTGACAACAGTCTTTTAGTGTTAAGTATGTTTTACAGTGTTCTAATTCATTAAAAATTTGGAAAGTATGTGTGGAAATGTAACAACTCTATCAGAATATTGGTTTTCCCAGATGGTTCTTTACTTTTTACTAAGCCTAGTAATGGAGTTTATGATATATATTATTTAGACTTGGAGAAAAAATAGGTAACAACAGTTATAACAATTCATGAATTGGTTGTTGTTTAGTTTGCTGTTCTAACAAAGAAGATAAATCCTGCCTAAGTCACATGTGTGACTTACTGAGAACAATCAATGGTTGAAAGGAGTCTGAAGCTGAAATATCATACTTCTATAAATCATACGTACTTGTGAAATTCGAGTTTTTTAATTTGCTTTCTAATAGGAACTTCAAATAGACAAAGAAATAACTTATGAGAATAAGTAAGAAATAAAACCCAGTAAGTTAATTTGCCATCATTTTTTTTAAGATTTTATTTATTTATTTGACAGAAAGAAACACAGCCAGAGAGGGAACACAAGCAGGGGGAGTGAGAGAGGGAGAAGCAGGCTTCCCGCCGAGCAGGAAGCCCGATGTGGGGCTCGATCCCGGGTCTCCAGGATCATGACCTGAGCCGAAAGCAGTTGCTTAACCAACTGAGCCACCCAGGCGCTCCTAATTTGCCATCATTTTAATATTCTTATCAATACCAGCACAGGTCTGATCTTTAAAGGCAGTGAGGCACAGTCACCACACCATCTTTCTCCTCATCATTACCGCTTGGGTCATCGAAGACTCTGAGATTTGCACACAGAAAATGTATCCAGGACTGGTCCCGCAAGTCCCAGCTGTGGGAGAGCCCAGGAAACAGGCCTGGAGGACGCTGAGTCCCCTGCAGTGGCAGCAAACACCTCAGCTGACCTCAGGGGCAAAGGGACCAGACTTTGTATTCCCATATCAACCTGTCATTGAATGTGGGCTGCCCCAGAAAAGGGTCATGACCTTGAGCAGGAAAGCTGGCTTTGGCCTAGCGAGCCTTCAGCGGCCAGAGAACAAATGCTTCCGACGTGAAGAGGCATCTGAAGTAGCAGCACGACACCCAGCACAGTCTTGTGATAGGCATGTTCTGAATGCCTGGCCATGTGCTACGTTCTTTACATACACTCTGTAATTCTCACTGAAGTGAGAGAAATTTTACCACTTTTTAGAGTTGGGGAAACTGAGGCTTAGGAAAGCTGAGTAACTAGCTCCAGGATCCCCAGCTACTGCTTAACAGTACAATCGGTGTTCAGACACAAGCTCCATGTACCCAAAGCCCTTGCTCTTGACCAAAACTGTGGATGTAGAGTCAGGAGGCTGGGGTCCCCTGTCACTGACCAGTTGTGTAGTCGTCACTAAGACACAGCTCTGAATCTCTTCCTAATCTTCAGATGGTAGACATCTTCCTGAAGCATTCAGGGACCCTCTACGGCACCAGAAAGCGAGGAGGAAGGGGCAGCTGACCCAGAGATAGAGGAATAATTGTGCTATGGATCTGCTCTCCAGGACTGGTGGTGTCCAGCCATCAATTTAGAGGTGTCTGCAAGGGACAGTGAACTTGAGTGCCATTAAGGCCAGTGTCAATATGCAAGGAGCTTATGGGCAGTAGTGGTGCCGGTAGTCAGATGGGTAGCTTTGGGTATAGCTCCGGGTTGTCCATCCACCTGGAAGCAAAACTCCAGGGGCAGGGAATTCAGCAAGAGGGGGAAGATGTTAAGGCCCCAGCTGATGGTGTCATTAGGGATGCTCCCAGTGTGGCTGGAGGAATAAACATTTATCCTGGTGTATAAGGCCAAGGTGGTCTTTACCTGCAGACGTATTTCTCCCACAACATCTATGACTACTCCTCCTTCCTGCTCTGCCCTCAACTATATTAAGCTATCTCCCTTTCTACATCATATTCTATATACTTTCTTAGCTTCAGGCCTCTGCCTGGAAGACCGTTCTCCCTGGCTTCATTTTTTTTTTTTTTTAAGATTTTGTTTATTTATTTGACAGAGAGAGAGAGATCACAAATAGACAGAGAGGCAGGCAGAGAAAGAGGTGGAAGCAGGCTCCCGCTGAGCAGAGAGCCCGATGTGGGACTCGATCCCAGGACCCTGAGATCATGACCTGAGCTGAAGGCAGAGGCTTAACCCTCTGAGCCACCCAGGCGCCTTCCTGGCTTCCTTTTTTTACCTGGCTAACTCCCACTCATCTCTCAGGACTCTTCCAGGAATGCTTCATTGACCTCCCAAGATTGGATTAGGCGACCCTCTTACCATAAGCCAGAGTAGCATGTGTTAGAAAGATTATATAATGATTGGCGCATAATAAGCCCTCTAAAAATAGTGTCATTAATTACTATTATTCTTCTGTGATTGCACCTATCACTGAATTGAAGACCTTGCCTGCCTTGCCTGGGCTCAGGCCTTTACTCGGTCTCGGGCATCTGCCATATTGCATAGAATACAATAAATGCTTGATAAATGTTTGTTGAAACAGCAAAAGCCTCATTTACACAACTGGGTAAATAAGGACAGGATAGTATGCAAGAGGGAGCAGAGAAAGGGGTGCAGAGGGCTCTCTTGCGACCTCCCAGAGCCTAGCCCACAAAACCAATGCCAGTCTCTTCCTGGAGGTGGGCGTGAGCTTCTATTTATCTTAGGTATTGTGCTCAAGATTGTGTAAGCATCTGGGAGAACGCAGGCCTCCTGGCTGAAGACCTTCAGAGCCTGTAACTGGGTGGACAGACTGGGATGGCCATGTGGGCAGGATTTTTTTTTACCTCTCATTTTTTTAAAGAGGTATACTGTAGCTTATGGAGTAAACATGTGATTTGGGGTCAGACACACCTGCACTCAAACCCCTATTTAATATTATCATTATTTTTACCTAGAACTATGGGATGACAGTCAAAGAAGAACCTTTGGGATAAAAATTTGAATCCCAACTGGATCTGAATCTCAGCTCCTTCACTTCTTCGCTATGTGATATTGGACATATGCTGTAACCTCTCTGTGTCTTAGTATCCTCATCTGTAAAATGGAAGTAATTCTTCTTTCCCAGATTATTATGAGCATGGAATTAATCATTGTAAAATTCTTAGACCAGAGCTTGGCATATACTAAGTACCATGTAAAGGTTTACCTCATCATTCTAAGCTTCAATTTGCTCAATGGAAAAATGGATGTTCTGTAGAACACTTAATAAAGTGCCTGACATATGGCATTCTCTCTGTCATTATTATTATTATTATTACTATTACTCTCTTATATGTGGAAGATGCATTCTTAGGTGAATAATAGAAACTCTGAATAACAGAAACATTGAAACATTGAATAATAGAAACTTTTTTTCCTATGATGTTTTTGGTCTCTACTGATGATTTAAAGGAACTGTTTCTTTGTGGTTCTGAGCCAGTCACTGCCTTCATGCCTTGCCTTTCTCACTAATCCTCTGAAAACCTCCTTCATGGGCCCAGACACTGCCATGCATACCTGTTTCTCTGATATACAAGCCAAGGAGGAGTGTATTGGTTTTCTTGGGCTGCCATAACTACGTACCATAAACTCGATGGTTTAACACAACAGAAATTCACACTCATAGCTCTGGAGTCACAAGCGTGAAATCAAAGCGCCAGGAGGGCCACATTCCCTCTGAAGGCTCTGTGGGAGAATCTTTCCTTGTCTCTTCCAGTTACTTGTGGCTCCAAGCATTCCTGGACTTGTAGCAGCAAAACTCTCATCGCTGCTTTTGCCTTCACATGACCACCTCCCTCTGTGTGTCCCTGTCCCAAATCTTCTTCTGCCTCTCCTTGTTAAGGACATCTGTCATTAGATTTAGATCTTAAATCTTAAATCTTGAGAACCTTAGTTATGTCTGCGAAGATACTTTTTTTCCAAATAGGTTTTCATTCACAGGTACCAGGGGTTAGTATATGGACATACCTTTTGGGGCCAACTAATTTCATCACACTATGTGGGCCTAAATAGAATCTATCCTTGTTTCTTTTCCCTGTATACCTGTGCTAGTCTCATCCGTACCTCTTTAATGGGAAAGTCACAGCCAGAAGGGAAAGCAATATATCCTGACCAACCAGTCTCCTTCCTGGGCTTCACTTTGGCCCACATCTGCACCTGTTTCCTGCCTCGGGCTTCACTGTGAGGAGCACATGGACACTTGAGGCTTATGTGCTTATGAAGGCTCATTATGCTTGGCCCACCCAGTTGCCGTGCAGATAGGCAGGAGAATCAGATGTCGCTCTGGGGCCTTGCAGTGCCAGCTTGCCCCACCTGGCCCTTCACCAGGGTCACCTTGGTCACACATCAGGTTTCATAGATGAGGCCAAAACAGGAGACCCTGGTGAGCTGGAACGAGTAGAGGCAGCGGATCTGGGTCAGATCAGGAATTCTGTTTGCACTTGGACCAGGCAAATAGGCTCAGAGAAAGAATCTGGGTCAGAAGCTTGGCAGACTGGTGGGGAACATGAGGCCTGATATACAAATTAAAACAGAGACTAGTTTTTCATCCACAGGCCAGCTCTTAGTTCTCCAAAGTCCTATTGAGGTAGGTCTGTGACATGCGGTATATCCTATATTATAAGGGGCAGCTACATTTAGCATATATTCATTGAGCATTTGCCAAATGCCAGGATCTAGGGATAGAGAGAGAGATAAAACAATCCTTAAGTTCATTAAAAAATAGCAGAGGACAAATAAAGAGCTAATTATCATAAAATGTGAGAACTCTATGTACACAATGTTATAAGAGGTCCAAGGAAAGAGTAACTCATTCTGCCTTGAGTTAGGGAATAGGCCATGAAGGAAGCACAGAGGAGATAACATTTGAGCGGGATCTTAAAGAATTTTATGGACAGTGTGGGGAGAACAGAAAGTATCCTGTCCATCTGACCAAGTGGGCGTGTCTTCTTCCTCTCCCTCTAATTGTTGTTCCCATCCAAAACCTGGCTCTTATATGAGAAGAACTACCTTCACACAAGAACGTTCTTTCCCCAGATTTTATTTATTTATTTATTTTAGAGAGAGGAGGGGGAGGGGCAGAGGGAGACTGAGAGAGAATCTCAAGCAGACACGGGAATCAATCCCATTTCAATCCCTGAAATCATGGCCTGAGCCAAAATCAGGAGTTGGATGCTTAATTGATTGAGTCACCACCTATTTTCTTGATTATCAACATAGAGACAGATATGAAACCTGTCCAGCAGGTAGGCCATGGCCCAGGGAAACAACCAACCAAAAAGCCTCCAGTTGTGAAGAAGTAGTTTGGTGGGTGCTGGCTGAAACAGTACAGGCCCCATAGCCACTCCGACTGCTGTTCAGAGAGTAATAAACTTCCGGAGACCCGGGATTGAGTCCCACATCGGGCTCCCTGCTCGGCGGGAAGCCTGCTTCTCCCTCTCTCACTCCCCCTGCTTGTGTTCCCTCTCTGGCTGTGTTTCTCTCTGTCAAATAAATAAAATATTTTAAAAAAAATAAAGATTGTATTTACTTATTTGAGAGAGAGAGTGAGCGAGACCAGGAGTGGGAAGAGGCAGAGGGAGAAGGAGAAGCAGATTCCCCGCTGAGCAGGGAACCCCGTGGTCCAACCGACTGAGCCACGCAGGCACCCCTGGACCTCAGCATGTTTTAAAGACGTATCACTGTTGAGATTATCCTGTGGCCTCTCTGGATATTTTTTCCTTCTTAAAAATGTTTCCATTTATTTTACATATACTGTTGTTGTCTCTAAAACCCCAAGGAGGCATTTATGTTCTTGGTCTCTGGTAAAAGGTAAGAAGGTAAGAAGGCTCATGACTCATTAGTCCCTGTTCCATATTTTTCCAATATTTAATGAATGTCTCCTTGAACTTCTTTAGACATGTCTTACAACTGATATCTTTGTAATTAGTAGTAATATTTTTAAATTAGTAAATAGGGCACATACATAGAGTATTAATTTTATCTAATCATTATTGGGTCCCACTTAAGAAAACTAACTGGATAAATAGGTTCAAATGTGTTGCAATATTAAAACAAACATGGATATATTATTCAGCATTATATATATAATATAAAATATGTATATCATTGAATATATATCATCTCTATTTTATATATGTATACATATATATCAACATTGCATATAAATTCAAATAAATTTTAGAATCAAAACAATAGACTTAAAAACATGAAAGAAGCCAGACATAAAAGGCTGCATATCACCTGAATCCATTTATATGACATTCGGAGAAAAGCAAAATTACAGGGATAAAATTCATATCAGTGTTTTCCTGGGGTTGGGAGTAAAAGAAGGAAATGACAGGAACACAAGGAAATTTGGGATGACAGAAATGTTCTATATCTTGATTGTGATGGTGGTTACATGATTGTATATACTTGTAAAAAGTAACCAGCTGTAAAAAAAAAAAAAAGTAACCAGCTGTACAATTTAAAAGGGTAATTTTACTTCATGTAAAGTATATCTCAATAAACCTGACTTTATAGAGTCAGGTTACTTCAGGCTCTCTTTCCAGGCTAATTCACTACTGCATCCATTCTTTCTTTCTTTCTTTTTTTTTTTTTTACAATTTTATTTATTTATTTATTTATTTGACAGAGAGAGAGATCACAAATAGGTAGAGAGGCAGGCAGAGAGAGGAGGAAACAGGATCCCTGCTGAGCAGAGAGCCGGATGCGGACCTTGATCCCAGGACCCTGAGATCATGACCTGAGCCGAAGGCAGAGGCTTTAACCCACTGAGCCACCCAGGCATCCCCTTTCTTTTTAAATTTTTTTTTTTAATATTTTATTTATTTGACAGAGAGAAACACAGCCAGAGAGGGAACACAAGTAGGGGGAGTGAGAGAGGGAGAAGCAGGCTTCCTGCCGGGTCTCCGGGATCATGACCTGCACCGAAGGCAGTCCCCTAACCAACTGAACCACCCAGGCGCCCCTGCATCCATTTTTTCTTATCTGCTTTTAGAAATACCTGAAGAGAAGAGTTTGAGAATTACCCAATTAGTGTCTCTTCTCTCTAAAAGAGGAGTGTTTGAGTGTTTTCAGTGAGATGGACCACAGAATCTTGAACAATTTAAGCTTGAGCAAGCATTTAAGGAGTAGGAGATAGAAGTTGCCTTCAAATCTATATAAAATACCAACATACCTACACACAAATACCAACAGACCTAGAGATACAGAATTTTTTATCCAAGCTTTCCTAAATGTCTTTATTTGTGGAATATTCACTTAGCACTAAATACCAGTAAGGCATTTGTGTTGGTTTCTTGTGGTACAAAATACTACAAACTGGGTGGTCAAAACAACAAAAATTTATTTTCTCACAGTTCTAGAGGCTAGAAGTCCAAGATGGAGGTATGAGCTGAGTTTCTTTGAGGCCTCTTCTCATCTTGGCATGTAGATGGTCATCGGTTCTTCCTTGTGCCTTCCAGTTGTCTTCCCTCTGTGTCTGTCTCAACCTCCTCCTTTATGAGGGCACAGTCATATTAGATTGAGGTCCATCTAAATGATATCATTTTGATATCATCACCTCTTTAAAGATCCTGTCCCCAAGTCTAATCACCTTCTCCGGGGTTAGGACTTCAACATGTGAATTTAGGGGATACAATTCAGCCCGTAGTAGCACAGTTCCGCCTCCTTCCCTCCTTCACCATGTGCTCTTCTACTATTCCAGCCATCCCTCCACCCATGCTATTTCTCCCAAGATGCAACTTCCACTGTCTTGTTCCTCTCTCCTTTTTCTCTGTCATTACTGCCATGCTCTGGTCAGACATTTGCAAGAGATGGAAGGCAACTCAAGCGCCAAAATATACTAAGGATGCCATGACGCTGTCTGCAGGCCCAGACGGAAACGTGCTGTCATTTAGAGTTTTTGCTTGGATATAGTCCTACAGACCTTTCCTCCAAAGGGGACGTGGCGCCACTTCGAACTCTCAAACTATGTTGGGAATGTATGAGACCCGTCAAACAGAAACTTGAGTACTTCCCACAGCGCGCACGGCCGAGGAGTTGCTGCTGCTGCACATCTGAAGGAATGGGTGAAGGGCACATCAGCCACAAGCAAACAACAGTCCTGCGTTTCACCCCGGCTTCTACAGCTAGCACGGATCGCTGACCCTCACACCAAGATCCGGAAGTAAGTGATCTCTGAGCAACTTAATCATTTCAAGCTGAAACTATTTCTCTTCCCACTGAAAGGCAGGGAGACTTATTGAACTTCTGGCAAAAGGAGCATCTGCTGGCTCGGCTTTCTCTACCACAAGGCAGTATTCCCAGGCAGCTCTCGGAGAACTGGAAACAAGTTTTTCCTTTGGTATTTGCACGGTCTCCTAGAGCAACGAATGGAAATATGAATAACTGAGACTCTACGTGTACAAGCAGTGGATGCAGACTCCGTGATTTTAAGTTCAACTTTTGAGAAAAATCTCGAGAACTCTTTAAAATTACTACTAGGTCCAAGAAGTGAGGAGGCAAGCTAGGTTTCATGTGACAGATGACTGGAGATCAGTGCATGATATAAATCGGGATGGTTAAAGCCAAGGGGACCTGGATGGGAAGGAGGGCAGAGACATTTCAGTGGCAACACCACATGCCACAAGGAAAGGAACCGAGTAGTAACAAGGGTACTGGCTACCCTTTATGAGCCAGGCCTGTCCTTCATTCTCTACATGTCATGGGCACAATCCCTGAACAGCACTGCCATTTGCCTCTTATGACCCCTGGTTCTCAGATGAGGACAGGGAAGCCCTGTAATATGTAGTGCACCACAGCGGTAGGATCCAGGAACCAAGGTTTCTTTTGGTTTATGCTTATGGCTCTCTTCTGCTGTCCATGATAATGGCCTCGTCCTGACTCATAGTTTATTATAGTGAGCAAATGGAATAAACTTCAAGGAAACTGAACAGGTTATTCCTAAGTGTGGTTTTAATTCTGCTGAAGTGAATTTATTTCAATTGTCTTTAAAGTTCAAGGAAACCATATCACGTCAGATTGTGCTAACAGACTGATGCTTCAGACAAGGGAATAGTGTTGACTTTTGTGTTCCAAGGTTCTGATGTCCAGAGTGCACCAACGTCAGTAAAGAGTATAGCTCCTTATTGAAAAGGGTGGGATTCACCCCCCTCCCTGTTCAATTCACAGCAGCCTGGAAGGTGTGGCCTCTCCAGGGATGAGAGAGCTGTCTAATGGGGGACAGGACACACTGGGTTTCTGAACACGAAATGCGCAGGTGCATTTGATTCCGATATGCCCGGAGTGAGTAGGGGATTGCTGTAACGGTTGGTGCAAATTGGAAAGATTAGTGGAGATAATTCCAAAGAGTCCAGGAGGGAAAAAAATTGTTGAAGGAATGTGAATAAAAGTGGAGAGGAAGCACTGACTGATAGCACTTGTAGCTCAGACACTTAACAGAACACCTCGGCGTGGATGGGTAGAGTAACAAAGCTTTTGATCCCTGGGTTGGACTCTGAAACTTCAAGCTAGACCTGCCCTAACTCTGGTGCCTGGCTTTTGAATTCCCACAGACTGTGACTAAGGCCTTTTCTCGGGTGGGGTGGGGGTAGGGCAAGTGACTAGGTCAGAAGGAAAAAGAGAGATGACTGGTTACCATTATGCCTACATCCCTGAAGGAGGCTCCGCCTTCCACTCTGACTCATGCTGTTGCTGTTATAGTGTCTTTGAGTCACCCAGCCTAGAAACCCAAGAATCAACTTTGACACCACCAATCCCCTAAGGCATTATATCTGCTCTCCAACACCGAAGGGTTTTTTCCCAGATTATATTAGAACATTCCCCTGCTCCATCCCACTGCCAGTGCTTGGGCCAGACCCTCGTCTCCCTCCCTTTGGACCTAGTGCCTCCTAACTGGTCATCCTGCCTCCAGTCTGCCCATTATAGTCCATTCTTTGAAATACCACCTATGTGATCTTTCTGAGAAAGAAACCAATCCTGTCATTCCCTGCTTCCTGTTGCCCAGAGTAGTGGTTCTCGACTGGATGCTGCCCTGAACTCCGAAGAACTCAGGAGAAAATTGAGCACTTATTCTGTGACAGTGTCAGTTATGGATGAACAAATATTCCACATGCATCCTCATGTGTTCTACCCTCTTCTGAGGTTAGGTTGGAGCATGTGACTAGTTTTGTCCAGTGGATTGTGAGCAAAAGTGGTAGTATGACTTCCAGGCTGAGATAGGATGCCTTCTCCATGCTCTGTCTTCCTCTGATCCAGGAACCTTGGAAGAAGTGTTCTCAGTGGCTTTGCTGTAACATGGAGGGAGTGCTTCCCAATCTACAGTGGACCTCACTTGAGCAAGAATAAACCTTTATGTGTTAAACTACTGAGATTTGAGGGGGTGTCTGATACAGCACCTAAAGTTCTATTTCTGACCAACATACCCCATGAAATAGGAGAGCTCATTTGAATAGGAGAGCTCCTTTTCTCCTAAGTGGTGTTTTATTAACTCAGTTTGGTAACATCCTGTGTCTCATACTTATCCATGGCTCTGATTGGAAGTCATGTAGGTCATCTTTCCCATTTAAAGAATGGGAAACAGTTACTTCTTAATAATTGTGCTATTTGGGAAGATTAAAATCTATGAAGACATGATTGATTGGGAAGACAGTATAAAAAGAGGGTCCTTAAGAGTGAATACTGGGGACCATGGCCTACAGGATGAAGTCTCAAACATGAATTTCATGTCAAAGCAGAGGAGACACAAAAGCCTTCCTGGCTTTGTTAATAATGGCTTCTTGTCACCCTCTGTTTCGGTCCACCTGGACCTCAACTCATTATTTCCACATCACACATTGCCTTTTATGTGACCTTGCCCTTGTAAACGCTAATCCTTCATTTTCAGCCTGTCCACCTCCTCATCATACAAGACCCAGGTTAAATGTCATCTTCTCTACTGAGTTCCCACATCCCTCAGCCATGACCTCGGTCATAGCACCTCTTTCCTAATATTGGAGTTGTCCCTATCAGGTCTGACTCTTCACTAAAATATGGACTTCTGCACAGGTAGTTATGTCGTTATTCATTTTTCATCTCTGTGTCCCTAAAACCCTAGAATAGTGCTGGCACACAGGAGATGTTCACCAGTTACTTTGGGGAACCCTTATAGCCACCCCAGATGGGTTGACCACACATAATGATAGATAAACTCTTTATGTAAGTGGCCTCCCTGCTGTTCCTCAAGCACGCTCATCCTGTTTTCCCCATGGAACCTTCACATTTGCTCCCACCTCTGCCTGGAACCTCTTCTTCCACACCTCACAGAGCTCTCTCCCTCTCATCAGTCAGGATAGACACCTCTTTCTTAGAAAAAAGCTTTCCCTGGTCACTTTCCCCCTCTGTGTCCTTACTCTGCTTAATTTCTTCATAATACTCATCATCTGGCACATTACATTTTATTTACTGTTTGTTTACTGTTTGTCTTTCCCAATAGACTGTAAGCTCTGAGAGGCCAAGGTCTTTGTCTTGTTCACTGTGCAAGACTAGTTCCTGACATGCCATGGATACTCAAAACTCTCTCTGAATAATAAATCATACAATTATCATACTTTAAGAAATCAAATCTGAAACCCAACCTTACAGTCTCAAGTGTTCTCTCCTAAAGCCATAAAACTTGAGAGTGAGAAAGGAATTTAGAAGGTTTGCTTTAACCCAGTATTTCCATTCAACTGAAGTGGAAACAGAGGTCTCAACGTAGTGACTCATGGAGCTGAGGCTAGACCCCTTGTCTGACTTTTGGTTTTGACTCTTTTTTTTTTTTAACTCAAGTTACATCATTTTATTTTTATTTTATTTTTCATTTATTTGAGAGAGAGAGAGAGAGAGAGAGAGAGAGAGAGAGAGAGAGAGAATGAGCAAGAGTGTGAGAGATCACGAGCAAGGGGAGGGGCAGAGGGAGAAACAGACTCCCCACTGAGCAGGGCCATGACCCAATCTGAAGGCAGATGCTTAACCAACTGAGCCACCCAGGTGCCCCAGCACAGTGCCTTGCATGTGGTGAACATTCAGTTAATCAATGAGAGTTAAACTGAATTAAAAATGAGAAAGGCTAAACAGTTTTCTGTCTATGTGTACACCGTTCTGCCTCAAAATAAATTGAGCTCAAAGGACATGGATATCTAGAGAAAGTTGCTTGAGAAGGCAGAATTGTAGCATTTGGAGACCCAGGCTCTCACCCAGGACACATGGACCTTGTTGGGTAGCATCAAACCAGTTAACTACACAACTATCTGGCCTTATAGACTGTCAATCCCCCATATCTGCAGACACAAATGGCATTTTTGCTGGTCACTGAAAATTGTTAAGGGTCAGTAGAGAAAAGAACCTCTCTTTTGACCCAAACACAACTGGGTGACTACAAGGAAGAAACAAGAAATATAGTGTCAGGTCAGTTTGGTAGTAGTGATGGAGATGCCCAGAAACTAAAGCTCATTCTCTCCTCAACTACTGTGCATATTGGGTTAGTTACTGAAATTGTCACCTTCACTTGTAAAATAAATCCTATAGTTAGGAATAATCAGTGTCTCATCGCTAAGCACATATTCAAGGACTATAAGACTTAAATTGCATGTGCTAGTGGTGCAAATTGTCAACCAAACAATGCCTTCCACAATGGACTAACAAACATAATGAAACTGTAGTTTGGTAGAATCTAACAAAACTGTACATGTTATTCTGTCTTTCCTTTAGAAAAGCATCACCTTTTCTGTATGTTCTATGTACTTTTCAGCTTCTGCCCTCAGACAGTGAGAAATATGAAAAGCTTTCTGCTAACCACCCTCTATTAAACAAATTAGGAGATTTCATAGCCTGACTTATGGTTCTCTAATATATATCCTAACACAACTAGTCCCCTCACCCATAGCCATTGCAGACAACCTCAGTGACCACAGTGTGCCAACTCTGAGCCTGGAGGCCACCTCACAATCCCACATCAGCCAGACAGCTTCTGCTAGTCAATTGGAACTGGCATTTAAAATAAAATGATTCTGCCTGTGTTCTCCTCTAGGATTTTGATGGATTCCTGTCTCACATTTGGTCTTTCATCCATAGTAGCTTCTTGCTAGACACATCTCCAAAGGCAAGGGAAACTAAAACAAAAATGAATTATTGGGACTTCATGAAGATGAAAAGCTTTTGCATAGGAAAGGAAACAGTCAACAAAACCAAAAGACAGCCTACAGACTGGGAGAAGATATTTGCAAATGTCTTATCAGATAAAGGGCTAGTATTCAAGATCTATAAAGAACTTACCAAACTCAACACCCAAAAAACAAATAATCTAATCAAGAAATGGGCAGAAGACATGAACAGACATTTCTCCAAGGAAGACATACAAATGTCCAACCGACACTTGAGAAAATCTCAATGTCACTTAACATCAGGGACATCCAAACCAAAATCACAATGATATATCACTTCACACCAGTCAGAATGGCTAAAACTAACAAGTCAGGAAACAACAAATATTGGTGAGGCTGCAGAGAAAGGAGAACCCTCTTACACTTTTGGTGGGAATGAAAGCTGGTACAGCCACTCTGGAAAACAGTATGGAGTTTCATCAGGAAGTTAAAAATAGAGCTACCCTATGACCCAGTAATTGTACTATTAGGTATTTACCCAAAAGATACAAATGTTGTGATCCACAGGGGCACCTGTACTCCAATGTTTATAGCAGCAATGTTCATGATAATCGAGCTATGGAAAGTGACCAGATGTCCATCAACAGATGAATGGATAAAGAAGATGTGATACATATATATGATGGAATATTACTGAACCATCAAAAAGGACGAGATCTTACCATTTACAACATTGTGGATGGAACTGAAGGATATTATGCTAAGCTAAATAAGTGAAATAAGTGAATAATAGAAATTGGTTTCTATGGCTTCACTCATATGTAGAATTTAAGAAACCAAATAGAGGATCATAGGGGAAGGAAGGGGAAAATAAAATAAGACAAAATGAGAGAGGGAGAAAAACCATAGCAGACTCTTAACTATAGGAAACAGCCTGATGGTTGCTGGAGGGGAGGTGGGGGGGGGGTGGAGCAACTGGGTGACGGGCATTAAGGAAGTCACATGATACAGTGAGCACTGGGTGTTCTATGCAGTGGGTGAATAACTGAACTCTACATCTGAAACTAACGATACACTATATGTTAACTAATTAGATTTAAATAAAATAAGTTTAAAAAAATAAATGATTCACCATC
>PITA01003272.1:38436-142639 GCA_004023965.1 Spilogale gracilis
CTCTCTCTCTCTCAGTTCTTTCTCCTAAACATATAAGGACTTTTTTCTCAGTGAACTAAACATTAAACCATAAATTTTCAAGTCCCACTTGATCTGCCATCTCTTACTCTTTCTTTTCCTATTAATGCCATTTATGTGTGGCACGGTCCCCTTAACCTGTGTCCTCATTCTTCATAGTTGTGCAAGATGCAATGTTTTGGTGAGTCACTAGGTGGCATCTGATAGAGGCATTTGGAGCCCTATCCCAGAAAGTGCATTTTTAGAGCACTCCACAGTTCTCCATGTTGGCTGCCATTGTCTGGTGGGCTGTTGGAGTTAATCCATTGCCATCTGTCTTTATTTTGCTAACTTACTCAGTCGGACGCCACACAATTGAGTTCTGCAAATGTCGGCTCTCCAGTACAGCAATTACCAAGTCTCTTTCTAAACAATATCACCGCACAGCATTCTTCCTGCCTTGCATAGAACTTGAAGCACTTAGGCTCATTTTGACTTGCTTTGCTTATAGGGTTCTTCATCTTCAAAGATTAAGAAAAATTGGTCTGAAGTCAAAGCCACAACAAGGCATGGCTTCTCTCTCCAAACTGAGAACATGCCAATCGACATGTTCCTATTATACAGAAACCCCATGCGGCATAGCAGAGGACGTGGGCTATGCTGATCTGGCCCACACTGGCACCACCACCTCCTCCAGGATGCAGACACTCAGAAGGCATTTTGTGGTTGTTGATGTTGGTATTTTAATATTTGAGGGGCTGGTGGGAGGGGTACGGAGTGAAGCATGTGGCGGTAAGAGGAGAAGCAGAAAGAAAAAATGAAAGAGAAGAGGAGTGGAGAATGAGCTGATATTTGAATGACATCCTGCCATTGCTTTTCCAAAAGAGGAGTGAAGTAATAATTTCCATAGCCTAGAAATAGCATTTGTTCTTCCACTGCTTACTTATTCATTCCTTCATATATGGAAGACCCACTGTCTGTGTAGGACACCATATGAGATGCTCCAGATCTGGGTAGGATCAGTCATCTAGAGTCATGCCCTCTTGGAGCTTACATCTTGTAGGCAGACAGAAAATAATCAAACACAAAGGTGATGGCTGTTGTGATCGATAATCAAACACTTGGGGTGTTTTCAGAAGCCCAAGGTGAGGGTCCTGATCTCGTGTGAGGGTCAGAAGAGGATCTCTGAGATGGGTGAACAGGAAAGGGGCTTTAGAGGATCATCCTTTCTGTGCTCCCGTGTGATCAGTATTCTGCCTTGCAATTAGCAGATGCTAGATTGGGACCAATCAGTTGGGTGACCAAGCAGCACGTTTTATTGGGCATGGAGGGAGGAAGGCCCAGCAGCATGGGAACCACAGTGAGAACACAGCCCACTCGCTGATGAAGAGGCAAGAACTTCTCTTACATAGCAGATTTCCATCCTCACTGCTCTGTTTACCAGTTTCTTAGCTGTGGCTTTTTTTAACCCCCCCCAACCTATTTCTTCCTTAACCTCTTGCTTTTAGCCTTATTTCTCCACCAAAATTATATGAAGGTCCCCTTTCATCTTTTATCTTTAAGTCCATTTTGTTCCAAGTTTAAAGTACTGATCAACCAAAAGCGAGTTAAACATTAGCATAATAGTTTACCCTACCTTTTTGAAGTAAGTTCAGATTTGAGTCACTAATTTAGAAAATTTGATTCACATATTTAGAAAATATGACGCAAAGATGCAACATGAAAAAAGGAAACCTCAGGGTGCCTGGGTGGCTCAGTGGGTTAGGGCCTCTGCCTTCAGCTCAGGTCGTGATCTCAGGGTCCTGGGATTGAGGCCCATGTCAGGCTCTCTGCTTGGCAGGGAGCCTGCTTCCTCCTCTCTCTCTACCTGCCCCTCTGCCTACTTGTGATCTCTCTCTGTGTCAAATAAATAAATAAAATCTTAAAAAAAAAAAAAGAAAAAGAAAAAAGGAAACCTCCGATCATGCTGATTTGTCTTCTCCATTAGTATTTCTGTGCTTTCCAGAGTACTTCCATTTTATTCTACTTTACTTTTTGGCTGTAAATAAAGCAAAGGGAACCTGCATCCTAATGCACCGGCATACAATTGAAGCAAAGGAAGGCCTACGGATCGGTAGTCTCTAGGAACTATAGGCTCCTTGAATTTGTTATTTTGTTATAGGTGTTGGAATACATGGACATTTTCATAGCTTAATTGGTTTCATTACTTACCAGTGCCTTTATGAATGACCCAGTCTCGTAGGACTTTATCTTGACAACCCTGTTTATTTGTCATTAAATATTTGAGAGCTGAGTCCTTTAAGGTCATCTCCTGGGAGAATTGTACCAATAGGTAATTTGAAGGCCAATCCCAGTAACAATAACATGGGAAGGCTTTGTTTTACTTTATTTCAGTTACCAAATTCCTCAGGGTGGCAGGGGGGTGGCATTCTTCTGCATGGACGCCCGTAACCATGAAAAGTTCATGTGGGTGGAACTCTCCTGGGAGAATAGCTTGGGCTATGGGGCGGCTCTGGGTAGAGCGGTGTGCCCTCTTGTTTCTCCCTCTCTAGGATCTGCCTGCACCATGAACCTGGGGAGGGAGCAGAGGACAGTGGGAATGCTAGGAGAAGAAGAAACATTTCTGGAGCTGAGCAGTCACTGGAGATAGCGGCTTAGAGTGGCTGCAACCGTTACCATGGCAACCTCTGAGGAGGATGCTGGAGGCCACTAGAAGCAGTTCTGAGAATGTTCTTCCATTTTTTTTATCTCTGATTACATGTGACAAAACTGACCAGACTCATTCTCAAGACTTTTCCTTGCTTGGCTCATATGACACGAACCCTCTTGTTTCTGCTCTTTACCCTGGGTGACCTTTGTCAGTCTCTTTTGCAAACACTTGCTTTACTCCCTCTTCATTCACTCATTAACCAGGGTCATAAAATCCTTGGTCTTAGAACTCTTGCCTTCTTTCTCCTCTCTTTTCCGAGGCATGCCTCCTTTCTTGGTTTGAGCTATAAGTTGTCCAGAGAAGATACAGCTGAGATTCAGTAGAGCAGGGAGGAGGCTGGTGTTTGCTGATTTGCTGAGTGCTTACTGTGCACTCTGCTGGTCCTTGTGCAGTGCACCTGTGGTGCTTCCATTCATCCCTACAGTAACACTGCGAGGGAGGTGCACCATCATCCTTTGTCCTTTTGTACACTTGTACCTTTGGTCTGCAATTCTTTTTCTTTTTCCTTCCTCTCATCTTCCAAACTTCTGCTCCTTTTCAAAACCCAGTTCTGTGACCATTTCCCTTATGGCATATCTCTTAACCCCCCAGGCCCCATTAATCTCTCGTGTGAGTTCCATGGTACTAACATCATCCTTCTATTAGATCATTTGCCACATTCTATTACTCAGCACAGTTTGCAAAATTTCCCTATCTCCCAAAATTGTCTTTAGGGTGTTAAGGGTCAAGATGGGATCTTTCCTGTCCAGGTGTGGGTATCCTAACATCACAGCGCTTGTTAACACATGGACAGATGCTTAAGGCATCTGCATTTATTATATGATAACTAGCTTGGTTTGCTCTGTATATTAGCTCAGGCAACCCTCACAATAACTCTGTGAGCTAGGTCATCATCCCCATGTCACGGATGAGGAGAGTGAGGTTGAGAGAAGTTAAAAAAAAATGCCAAGAAGCATGCAGGCAGAACTGGGACCTGAACCGGTCGAGACTGAAACCTGAGTCCACACTGTTGCCCCATCACTTTCTGGCTGGTGTGTGTGCCGCCACTGTCGTCTGACAGTCAGCCGAGAAGAGCACTTGGGAAAGCCCTGGCACAACCCAATGCTGAATAAAGCACACATGAAATTGTGACAAAGAAGTCCATGAATGAACCCGCGTCTGTGAGTCTTTCATACAGTCCAGCCTGATTCTTAATCATTCAACCTCCCCCTCAGCTCCCCTCTTTTATTTCCATAAATGTTCCTTTAGTCCCTACCTCTCTCATTTCATACTGACTACTTATAATACCTTCTTGGTGAGTCCCTCAGCCCCTAGCCTCCTTGCTCCTATCCCTCCACCCAGCCATTCTAAATACACCTTCTGAAAGTTATTTCTCAACCCTGTTGTTGGATTTACACTAAAGGATTGATTCTGGCTTCTGACTCACAGTTAAGTAAAATCCAGGTACTCAAAGCTAACCATCAGGGTGCCACCCTCCCTTATGAAAGTCGTTTCCCTACACATCATCATTTTGAACGAAGCGATTTTGTTTACCACCTCTGACTCAGAGTTTGCCTGTTTCGCCTCCAGATCTTTGCCTGAACCATTCTTCTGTATTTTAAACACCTCTTATACATAAGGACCTGAGCTGGGTTCTGGGAATACAGAGTTTAAAACTTTAGTCTCTGAAGCTCAGAGATCAGTGGAGAGGCAGCTGAAAGAGCAATTACGAGCACTGTAATTGTGGTAGGCAAGTCAGAGGGAAGCCCGGGTTGCTATGGAAGCACATAGGATGTCCTCTTCCCACATCTCCAGTAACCTCATCTCTCAGCACTCTCCTAGCTCTGCTTTCCTTTCCTAGGTTGCTCTCGAGGCCTGCCCCTTGTTTATTCCTTCTTACGGATGCCATTAGATTGTTCTGCACTTACCTGTATGTTTTGATTCATTCATTGCAAAAAAAATTTTTCTATGACCTTGGTCTCTTCTATGGGTGAACTGTCATGGGGGAGGAAAAGACAAAAGAAGGGAAACTTAAACGGAAAGTGGTGTGCCTACTCAGGGAGAATGCATACAAGAGAAGAACAGTGTAAGTGAAAGGCGTGAATGGCTTCTGTTGGACTCTACCCTTGTTATCCATTATGGTGTGCCTGGAAGAGAAAGGGTCATGTATAACTCAACCTGACCTACTAAACTTGTGGAGGATCCCCTAAAGAGCAGCTCACAGAAGACAGGGTGCTGTTTCCATGCAGCTGGACTGACCACAAAGCATATAAGACACATCCTCAGGGGCACCTGGGTGGCTCAGTCGATTGAGCATCTGACTCTTGATTTCAGCTCAGGTCATGATCTTGGGGTCATGAAGTCAAGCCCCATGATGGACTCTGTGCTCAGTAGGGAGCCTGATGCAGAGTCTCTCTCTCTCTCTCCCTCTGACTCTCAGATAAATAAATCTTTAAAAAAAAAATAAACACTCAGAACTCCAAGAAATCTTAGAGGGGCCAGGACTGTGAAAGAAGGACCAACATCCCATGGAGGATGCAGTTGAGCAAACAAAATTTGCCCTAAGGGTTGACTGTCTCATTTGTGTGCAAAGCTAATGAAGCCTGGGTAACGTTCACACATAGTCCATTTGTGACTCTATAATGATCTACCGATTGACTGAGGGAAGCAGGTCCTAGAGAGATGATCCCAGGAAAAACAGAACAGCCAGCAAGACTCACCATGGCCTGGCTGTTCCCATAAGCTTCCCCACCATCCTGCCAGAAGAACTCTATCATTCTAGTACCTGAATCCCAGGCCCTTAGATATGAAAACATATCAACCACATCTATGATTTAGCCTTCTTGCTCTAAGGTCCAGCATATTTCTCTCTGTCTTCAAGCCCCTTTTACTTCAGCCTTCTAACATCACCTATTTCCATGTCCTTTGAACCAACCAGTCAGCAAGCTGGGGGAATCTCTGTCTCCCAGCATCCAGTCCTGTGGTCCGGATGCTGGGAGCTGGGCTGTGGATGTTCTCCTTGCCAGCATTGTCATTCCGGGGGCTCAATGAGGGAGAGTCTCCTGCTGGTTGAAAGTCCCTTGCCATGATGGATTTTGTTTTATGTCAGTAGTTCATAGGCTAGGGGGTGGTAAGGAGAAGAGGAACATGGAAAGAAGAGAAGATGCCACACATCACTACACTCAGCATAGCTTTGGGGCGGAGATGCAGAGATCTGGTAAAGGTTCAGAAATCCGAATGCTGGGTTGTACTTACTAAGTTTGCCTGTGTATTGAGCTAAGCAAACAGATCTCCTGTCTCCTTGACAACCAGATTATAAGCATGTTTTACCTATATTTTCTATCCTTTTTGCTGAAGTCAGTGCATAATTAGTGGAGGAAAAAAACATAGGTTCCAGGTGAGCGAGCCCACATCTCTCAAACAACTTCTGTCTCTCACTCCTCTCTAGGCCAGGAGCTACCTACTCTACTTCACTAACATCTCACTTGTCAAGTTTATCAACCATACCTTTTACTTGCTGGTGGAAAGATAATACAGCTTTGCTTTTCCCTGTCAGTCAACACTACTGAGGGACCTGATAAAGAAAATTTGCTTGGAAGGTTTATCCGGAAATTTCTATTTATAGAGGCACACCTTGGTAGCCCTAGACACTCACTAAAAAGAACCTCCTTTGTGTGGGAGGGGTACGGCCATGTGGTCATGATCTTGGAAAAGAAGGAGAGGCCTTTCCTCATCTTGATGGAACCCAAATTTATGTTTGCTGTTTTGATATATAAGACAAGCCACATTAGTTATAAAATTTTTGAAATGAACCAAACCCAGAGATTTGCCTAATAAGTAGGACCATCTCAAGGATGTGGGAGGCAGCAGCCTCTAAATACTTAGGGATCCCAAGAGCACAGTCTCCTGAGATAAGCAGCAACTAAAATAAAGAAAGCAGCCCTGGGAAGATGGAATCTCACCCCTCAAGTCTGGAATGTCCTTTCCATGTGACTGCCCTCACAACCAGGGCCACAGACCAGCACAGAGGATGGTCAGTATAAGAGAACAATATCCTGACTTCCTCCTGACTGGACTCAAAGGGCCTACGAGGCTATGTTTAGAGGGAGTCATCATCATCTTGAGCTCATACACTCACATACCTAGGCTTATCCCCACAATTGGAGTCTTCCCAGGGTGGAGGAGGACAGGATGGAAGCCAAGTGGGAAGAAAGAATGAACATGAGTGTAGAGGCCCTAATTCTTCAAAAACAATTATAAAGCAAATATGATGAGAAGATTAAAGGGAGTTGCTTCCCCTCCCTTCTCTCCCTCTGCCAGGTCTTTCCAAGATAAGTTTGGAAACTGTATGGAGAATAGGAGGGGCTTGTAAACACATGTAGTTGCACACAGGGTGTGTGCATGACTCCTCGCCCCCATGTAGGTCTGTATGCGTGTGCTGGTGCCTCTGGGCATGGTGAAACCCACATGATGCTGCAAAACAGAACAAGCACCACACATGGAAGCCTAACCACAAACCAATTGCCAAATCCAACTCTGATGAGAAAAGCTATTATTTTCCAAGAGTCAACCAGTACCCTGTTCCCCTTCCAGCTCCCCGTCTGGGAATCACCTAGCATAGTTGAGGAGGAAAGAGCAAGGTAAAGTCATGAAATCAAATGGAGCAAAGGAGAATGTCACCCTGTTGTCATGATCGACATCCTGATAGGGAGGTCACTTAGAGTGGAAAAAACAGGACTAGGGGTTCCTGGGTAGCTCAGTTAAGTGTTTGCCTTCGGCTCAGATCATGATCTCAGGGTCCTGGGTTTGAGCCCCACATCTGGCTCTTTGCTCGGTGGGGATCCTGCTTCTCCCCCTCCTCTGCCCCTCCCCCCACTCATGCTGTCTCTCTTTCTCTCAAATAAATAAATAAAATCTTTAAAACAAAAAAAAAGAAAAAACCGGACTCATTCAGAATGAGTTGGGGCTGGATCTCAGGCAACCTTCTCAGAAAGTGTCCGACTGGCTTTTGCCAAGAAGCAGGAAGGGGAGATGGACGGGCTGGCTGTGTGGACTGAGTGGCCAGGGCTAGCTTAGTATGAAGTGCAGGTGGACACACTGTCAGGGGTACATTTGGAACTAAGAGGTGGCTTGTGGCAACTGATTGCATGATGATAGCGGGCCTGGCCAGAACTCTTGTGCAGTTAGCAGTACCCTATACTACTACTAATAATTGACACAACCAACATTTCATACCTACTTAATGAGGGCAGTTTTATTCCAAATCCAGCCCTTGTAGTCACTAAATGTATCGGCTTCCTATGTTCACTTTTGCATCAAGCGCCGTACTCAGCATTTGAACGAGTTCTAATAGGAATGCCACAGTGTATACTTTAAAGGTGTTTCTGTCCCGGTGGAGAGACAGACAGCATCGTGAAAGATGTTTGAAAGACTGACTTCAGCAAATTTGGTCATTCTGCAAACATCAGGGTTTTCTGGTAACTACTGATAGGCTCTCGCGGTCAGAGATACATGGGGAACTGTAATCCCCTCTCCTATAAGCTCAGAAGTGTTGGACTGAACCCCACCAGACATACAGACATGAATTGGCTAGGAAACACAAAACAACCATTCCATTCATTCAGTAGTCTGGGGAGGCGCTCCGCAGTCCAGCAAGCATGGTGCGCGAAAGGCTGGCCTAGGAACAGGCACAGGGCAGTTCTGGGTTGGATTAGGCAGCAGGGTCCTCTGTGAAAGAAAGGACAGAATCCAAGGGGCTGGTGGCAGGCATAGATCTGCCACCTTCTTATGTCTTATGAAAGGGGACAGAGCCTCTACAACATACCTAACCGGTCACCAGTGTTGACCTTATTCATTGTATCGAAGAGCTGATTTTGCTGAAGATGTAGGGAGTGCTAGATACTCCCCCTGAAGATGCTGATTCATAGTTGGGTACCTCCTGGGCCAGTGAACCATCTGGAAGGCTGCTTCCTTATTCAGTGCTCAGGCCTCCTGTTTCCCAGAGTCCATCAAATGGCCTTTATGTGTTCCAAACCAACGTTCATTGAGTCATTTTGGTCTAGTGTGTTTTCCAAATCGTATGTTGTCTTTTACATATGAAATAATGGAGAGAACATCCTACAATATAAAAAACATTGTAAGAACCTGAATGTAAGGCAAAACTCTCTACGTCAAGGGGTAACTTGGAGGGAAATATGTGTATTTGTGTATTTACCATCACATAAAACACTTGTTTGCTCAGTTGGTTAAGCAACTGCCTTTGGCTCAGATCATGATCTTGGAGTCCCAGAGTTGAGTCCCACATCGGACTCCCTATCTGGCAGAGCATCTGCTTCTCCCTCTGACCTCTCCATGCTCTCTCTCTCATGCTCTCTCTCTCTCAAATAAATAAATAAAATCTTAAAAAAAGAAAGCACCTTGTTTGTGTATGGCACGTGACAGGTAAACTCGGTACATTTGAATTTCCTTCCCTACATTTCTATCTCATTTAATTTTCATTAATTTTTTGTTTTGTTTTGTTTCATATTAAAAAAAAATCATTTGTGGGCGCCTGGGTGGCTCAGTGGCTTAAAGCATCTGCCTTTGGCTCAGGTCATGATCTCACGGTCCTTGGGATTGAGGAGGTCCATCGGGCTCTCTGCTTAGCAGGAGCCTGCTTTCTCCTTTCTCTCTGCCTGCCTCTCTGCCTACTTGTGATCTCTCTGTGTGTCAAATAAATAAATAAAATCTTTTTTAAAAAGATCATTTGTATTCTATAGAGGAGAAAACAGAAATTTAAGGAGACTTGACAAGATCACGTGACTGCAGGTGGTCATTCTGGGTCCATAGGAGAATGCCACACCTCTCCGGTATCAACATGGCCTGTCTAGCAGACATAACTGGGCCTTGCAGAAATTGCATTTACAAAGCACTTTCACGGACCCAATTTCATCAGGTCCTCCAAGAACTTTTGTAACATGAGGATTATTATTTTCTTCCTTTCCAAGGAGGGGACACAGCTAGAAGAATTAAAGCAATTTGCTCAGGTTTTCTGAGATGATGAATGGGTCCTTCAGAATTTAATCCCATGCCTTGTGATGGCCAAGCCTTGGCTCTGGGCGCCATACCATGTGACGTCTCTATAAGGGATGCAAGGACGGCCAAAGGGCTGAACGTGCACTGCACACCAGAGCACCCCATTCATGAGCAAGGAGGATCCCCATGCCTCTTTGGTATTCCAGAACTGCCCATAAATCTCAGCTCAGCAGCGTGGAGAGGCCATTTGTAATGAGAGTGAGAACCAACACTTTCATAGTTTCTAAAGTCCCTGTCTCATAAGTTCTAGTTTTGAGGGCAGCCACTGCCTACATCAAGGCACTAAAAACAGAACAGCGAGGCAAGGCGGCTCTATTTTCCAGGCTGAGTAGGCCCAGCCTTGACTGTGTCCTTAGGTGCTGGAATCAATCCCCACCTCCCGTGGAGGCCACTTTCCTAAACGACACTCTGCATTTTTCTTGCCTCACTTAATCTCCTTGAGTCTACCTTGATCTTCTACGTGTAATTTTCTCAGGACCCTTTTAAAATAGATTTTCTGTATTTTGATGATAATGATAGTATATGTCTTTTGCAAATAATTTAGAAAACACAAACTATATACACAAGAAAACAAGCGTTAGCAAGTTACTCATTTGCAAAGATATGCTAATATCTTGCTGGATGCACGTAACATTTTATCACATGTACATGTGTTGGTGCCATTATTTAAGTATTAATGAAGATTTGCTATTTGGATCGTTTCCAACATATATACACTTCAGTGAAAAAAAAAATCCTTGAACATGTATCTTTGTATACTTGTCTAATTTTCTAGAAATGGAATTGCTGTTCGTGAGAATATACTTTTTAAAAGTTTTTAACAATATTGATCAGTTACTCTCCAGAAAACTTGCATCAATCTATACTCTCACCAACAAAGCATAAGATACACCTTTTCCACACCTTTGCCAACAGTGAGAATGAACAGACTTTTATTCTTTAGCAAGTTGATAGAAGAAAGCAATAACTCATTTGTCACATTTCTCTCACTACTTATGAAGGTGGACATATTTTTATTGGTTTATTGGCCAGTCTGGAGTGGTTAAAAGTGAAAAAGGGCACTAACCAAAAGGGAAGCAAACGAAATTCATGGTCACAACTACTTCCTGGCCATTTGTATTTCTTAGTTCGAGGGTTATTCATTGGCAGCTTTTATTTTTCTATCTGCTTGTCTATTCTTAATGACTACATAAAGACCATGTTAAAATAATAATGTTAAACTTTTGTAACTTAACATTAAATATATTTGCCCGTAGGTTTTTTATTTTTATTTTTAATTTTAAAAGTAATTCAAAAACATAGGGTTTTTTAAGTTTGTTCCAGGTTTTCAATTAAATTTTTTGAGGCTGTTGTTGATTTTACATATGATTCTTAAAAAATAATATAGAAAGTTCCGCTTCATGCTTTACCTGGTTTCCTCAAATGCTAACATCTTGGAACGCTGCAGTACGATATCACAAGGAGGATACCGACATGGGTGCAGTTAAGACACAGGATGTTGCCATTGTCATGAGGATCCTTCACATTGTCCTTTTATAGCCACACTCACCTCTGTCCCACCCTCCTCTTAACCCCTGGAAATCATTATTCTATTCACCATTTCTGTAATTTTGTCATTTCAAGAATGTTATGTAAATACAGTGATAAAGTTTGTAACCTTTGGGGATTGGCTTTTCTCATCCAGCACAATTCTCTGGAGATTCCTCAAGGTCATTGAGTACACTGATAGTTTTTTTTTTTTTTTTTCCTTTTTATTGCTAAGTAGTATCCCAAGAAATGGAGGCATCACCCTTCGTTTCACCATCAGGTACTACAGGACATCTGGGCTGTTTCCAGTTGTTATAGTTTGGCTACTAAAAGTAAAGCTACTATAAGCATTCATGCACAGGCTTTTGTGTGCACAAAGTCTTCATTTCTCTCAGATAAATGCCCAGGGTTACAACTACTTTATCATATGATACTTACATGTTTGACTTTTTAAAAAAATGCAAACTGCTTTCCAGAATGGCTGTACCATTTTGCATTCTCACAAGCAGTCTAAGACTCATCTAGTTTCTCAGCATCCTCACCATCATTTGGTTTTATCACTTTTTTTTAAATTTTAGTCATTCTGGTAGGTGTGTAGTAATATCTTCTTGTGGTTACAACTTTCATTTCCCTTCTGGCTAGTGATGTTGAGCATTTTTTTTTCCTTAGAGAGAGTGAGCAGCAGTGGGAAGTGGGGACAGAGGAAGAGGGAGAGAAGGAATCTTAAGCAGGCTCCATGATGAGCACAGAGCTTGACTCACATGGTGCTCGATCTCACAACCCTGAGGTCATGACCTGAACTGAAATCAAGAGTCAGACACTTAACTGACTGAGCCACCCAGGTACCCCTGATGACGTTGAGCCTTTTTTCATATGTTTGTTGCTATTTGTATATTCTTGGTGAAATATCTCTTCATGTTTTTTGTCCATTTTATAACTGGATTGTTTTTACAATTCAGTTTTGAATGATCCTTGTATATACTGGATACTAGTCCTTTGTCAGGTGTGTGGTTTGTAAATATTTTCTCCCAATACATAGCTTGTCGTTTCTTTCAACAGGGTCTCTTAACACAGCAAATTTTTTGAGGTTTCTGATTTATGAATTTTTTTCATTTATATATGCATTATGCTTTTGGTATCAAGTATAATACCTCTTTTAAAGCCTTGGATCCTGATGATAGTTTCTAGTAGTTTTATAGTTAAACATTTTACAGTTAAATTCATGATCCATATTGAGTTAATTTTGTGAAAATGTGAGACTTAGGTTGAGCTTCATGTATTTGCCTATGGATGTCTAATATCTCCAAAATGATCTCTTTCTTTTTCTTTCTCTCTCTCTCCCTCTCTCTCTTATTTTATTTTTACCTTTTGTCAAAAACCACTAGGACATATTTGTGAGTCTATTTCTAGGTTCTCTGTTGTGCCCTATTGATCCATCCTGTCTTTCCCTCCATCAATGTCACACAATCTTGATTACTGCAGCTCTATAATAAATCTTGAAATCTAGTAGATTGATTCTCCTCATTTTATTCTTCATTTTTAAAATTGTTTCAGCTATTGTAAATTCTTTGCCTTTCCACATAAATTGTAGGGTAATCTTGTCTATGTCTACAAAACGCTTGCTGCGATTTTGGTAGACCTGAGCTAATCCTTATAGTAGGTTGAGTAGTGGTCCCCTAATTTATATGCCCATGTCCTGATCACTGGACTGAATCAATGTGACCTTATAAGGAAAAGGGTCTTTGCAGATGTCATGAAGTTAAGGATCCTCAGATGAGGAGATCATCCTGAATCATCCAGGTGGGATCTAAATTCAATGACAGGTGCCTTTGTAAGAGATACACAGAGGAGACAGATAGAAAAGGAGGGCACATCTGTAATGGAGGCAGAGATGGGGGTGAAGAGGCCATAAGTAAAAAAAAATGCAACTGCCACCAGACACTGGAAGAGGCAAAGAACAGATTACGCCCTAAAGCCTCCAGAGGGAAAGCTGCCCTGCCAGCACTTTTATTATAGACTCCTGGCCTTCAGAAATGTGAGAGAATAACTTTCTGTTGTGTTAAGGCACCAGTTGTGGTCATTTGTTGTAGCAGCGGCAGGAAACCAATAGAAAACTGTGTATCAAGATAGGAGACTCTGGGGGAGGGGAGGGAAGGAGACTCTAGATCTGATTAAAACTTCTATTTTTAAGTGGCTTTTTCTGATGTTATTTCAAGGGGTGGGAGTGTTGTGGGGGGGAGGTGGAGAACCACCTTTTACTGCCAGAGGGGAGGTGGAAATCCAGGTTCCCCATGTGGCCTCTGTTGAAACTTGTAGGAAGGGGCTCCTTGTTACTGCTGGATGAGAATGGGAGTTTCAGCTCCCCTGTAATCTCCACCAATCCCGCCAGATGGGGATGGGGGATGCTTTTTCAGGCTAATGGGGAAGAAAGTCCGGGCATCCTACTCAGGCACCCTACTCCCAGTGGGGTATTCAGAAGCACCTCAATACAGGCTTACAAGCATTACAAGTATTGGCTCTTCACATGGTCTTCACTGGCACAGGTGGAAATGGGACCACAATTCTTTCTATGGTCCTTCTCCCTCTGCCTGTTTCTCCCCCTGCTTGTGTGCTTGCTCACTCTCTCTCTCCCCATCAAATAAATAAATAAATAAATAAATAAATAAATACCCAATCTCAAAAGTTATATGTCATCACTTCTCTAATATAATATTGGTCACATAGACCAACTCTTGCAATACGTGAGAGAAGAGTACCCAAGGGTTGCATACTATGAGGCAAGGATCATTGGGGGCCATCTTGGAGCCTGGCAGCCATAGTTGGAGACATGATTTATAATGTAAAACAATAAATCATTCTTTTGATATTTGGACAGTGTTGCCTCAATATAACACTTCAAAAGCTAAACTGATACTCTTGTATATCTTTATTTATTGGGTTTTAATAGGTGTTTTGCTTTCGTTTTGTTTTGTTTACTTCCTGCTCTGAAAGATGAAGAATGAATACCTCTTACGCGCTCTTTGACTTTCTTACTCTTCTGCTCATTTCTTGAGTATGGTTAGGTTTTTTGTTTTGTTTTATAATGAAATGTTTTTTTAAGATTTTATTTATTCACCTGAGAGAGAGAGAGAAAGAGAAAGAAAGAGAATGAGCAGAGGAAGGGCAGAGGAAGAGAGAGAAGTGGCCTCCCCTCTTAGCAGGGAGCTCCTAGGACTCCAAGATCATGACCTGAGCCGAAGGCAGATACTTAACCAAGTGAGCCACCCAGGCGCCCCGAGTATGGTTAGTTTTGTGGATTTTTTTTTTTTAAGTTTTTCTGTTGGTTATGTGTATTACCCTAAATTTTGTCCTGGGATCTTAGTCCATCAGCTTTTGACACCATTGACTTACTCCTCACTATATAAGATTAAGAAAGTTGTGTTTTGTTTTGTTTTTTTCCCCAAAGATTTTATTTATTTGATATAGAGAAACACAGCCAGAGAGGGAACACAAGCAGGGGGAGTGAGAGGGAGAAGCAGGCCTCCCACCGAGCAGGGAGCCCGATGTGGGGCTCGATCCTGGGACTCTGGGATCATGACTGAGCGAAAGGCAGTCGCTTAACCAACTGAGCCACCCAGGTGCCCCAGGAAGGTGCTTTAAAGTTCTTCTAACATCATCTCCCTCTAAACTTCTGTCAGTGATGCCATTTATTTTTCCATTTTTAATGTTCTCTTTGCCTCCTCATATCCTTTTCTTCAAACCGTGTTGTTATCCAAAGAATTTACAAAGGGGCATTACCAGAGAGTAGCAGATTAATGAAAGGTCCCCGTGCCCATCATGGAAACACAAAAACAGTGGGTGCTGAGAGGAGCAGTGGACGTGAGGCTGTAAGATTTGACTCTGAGGCAGGGAACTGACTGGAATCTAGAGGAACTCCTGACCTGTGGTCACATGTACTTTTTTTCAGATCCTTATGCGGGCAGGCAGCATTTTCTCCCTGGGGCCAAAGTCCCCCAGCTGGTCCGGCGCAAGGGCGTCAGTCCCAGTGCTTCTGCTAGCCGAGCCCCTGATGCAAACAGGAGAGTCAGGAGAGGGCAGCTGACAGAACTTTTTTGACAACAGACGTCCTTCGCATCCCCCCAGCTTGCCCTTGCTGTTTCCTGAATCAATCGTCCTCCCAGGGTGTAGCTAATCCCTCTTAACAACACGTCAGTGTGGAGGATCCTGTGTTCTGCCCTTGGGCCCTTCGGAGTGGAGGTGCTTGGGTAGGTTCTCCAAATAGTGGGCCCGACACTCAGTTTGACTTCAGTTTCAGATAAACAGTGGATTTTTTTTATATAAACACATCCCAAATACTGCGTAAGACATACTAAACAATTACCCGTTGTTTATTTGAAATTCTAATCTAACTGAGCATTCTGTATTTTTACTTGTTAAATCTTGCAACTCTATAAGGGTGGGTTGAGCGCCTTCTTATCGGCAGGGACAGAGCAGAGCCAAAAGCCCCACACAGAGGCCCTGATCAATCCAAGACATCATGAAGAACCCAGAAAGCCCACCTACGTTAGGAAGTATGTCTTGTAGAGGGGCATCCACATGGAAGTTTCTCAGAGTTTCCTTGGGTAGCTTTACTTGCCAGCCCACAAATTACCTCCTCACACCCAAATAATTGCACGCCTATTTCTCAGCCTATATAGAAGCAGTTTGTGTTCAATGTATTTGTACTTGTTTATACTTTTGTTCATGCTGTGTCTTTTTCTAACAGATCCAGATCCAGTGTTTACCGGATGCCGGCCTGACAGCACATTAGAGTCATCCCCCCGTTACCTGTGCAACAACCCCATGATGGAAGCCCCATTTTATTGTTGTTCCTGTCGAAACTGAGCTTCCAGGGGTCCCTGAAGGCCAAGAGACTCATCAAAACAGTGTTCCCTCAGGCCTCACTACTAAGAAGTGACACAGCTGAGATTTAAAGTCCTTCGTAGAGATGAGCAGCTCCCTGATGTCCTGGAGGCCTCCCTGCCCCCCCCCCCCCCCCCCCCCGCCAGGCACCTGCCGCTCACTGCTCCCACCAATAGCCAAGTACCGCGTCCTCACTCCCACTGGAACCCTTAAAAAGCAGCAGCTCAGGGGGTGCTGGGTGGCTAGGTCAGTTAAGTGCCCAGCTGTTGGTTTTGGCTCAGGTCATTATCTCAGGGTTGTGAGATAGAGCCTCACATCAGGCTACACACTCAGTGGGGAGTTTCTTTGAGGATTCTCTCTCCCTCCCCCTGCTCCTCTTTTCTTTCCCTCTTTCTTTCTCTGTCTCTCATAAGTAAATAAATAACTCTTAAAAAAAAAAAGCAGAATCTCATTAGAAGGAAAGAGGAGGGGACATTGCCCCCAACAGGATGAGGACGCAGAGCTTCTGTGATTTACTGTGAGGACCAGGGGGATCAATGCATTAGTCCATAGAAACAAAGTTGGCAAAGGTGGATAAATCCTACACTTGTCTGAAGAAGCAAATGGCTGTGGTTTGCCAGCTGGAGAACTTATTCAACTTGTAGGGTATAATTTGCATCAGCAAATATGATCTGAATTCAAGCCACTGGTTTAGAAATGAACTTGCACAATGGTCGCCTTGGAGTCGGTGCCTATCTTCTGCAGGTATATGTGTGTGTGTGACTGTGGGCACGCTGCCTTCGCTTTCTGTGGTAATTTCAGTGAGGGCAGGAATCAATCACATCTTTGGTGACTCACCATTTCCCTGCAGCACTAAACCACTGCTTTGGCCAGAACTGAGCTCCATCCATGCTTTTCACTGATGGAGAACGCACGGGAACCTCACATACTTCTGTCTGCAGCATTTGTGCAGCTCAAGAGATTTGCAGTCCCTTGCTGTCATTATTAACTGCTGGCTAACTGCAACCATTATTTTTCTTAATGGCATAAATGCCTATTAGCTTTTAGTTTTTCCTGTTGAGAAAGCACAGAGGCTTATTTTACATCCTCCCAGTTCTCCGAAAGAACCCAAAAAAGTGTGAAGAAAGGAAAACCATTTAGAGGGGTATCAGCCCAGGGGTTAAAAAATATCAGCTGGGTTGCATCCAGCTTCAGAGCTTAGTTTCTGCTGTGAAATATGGAAATATGCAGGTATCATACCCCTTGGACTGAGGCAATATTCAGGTTCAATCTGGTGGTTAGGAGAGAGAAATGCCTTAGTCTGAAATCCTACCCATGAAAAGACTGGAGAGGAGCTCCTCCAAAACAAAATAAAATATGTATTGCTTAGGCCAGTGTGATGGTCAGCTGGCACTTCGATTCCCATCTGCTTAATGCTTTCTTTTCCTACTGTGAAGGATGAAATCAGTTCTCCCATCCCACAGGTTCAGAAGAAAGCTCCCCTTCGCAGGCTGAGATGCCATTTTCGGCTTTGGAAGGGAAACAAATCATGTTATTGTCAAGGCTGTTATTGAGAACATGGTGCTCTCAGCCGTACTGGTTTGGCCATCGTCAAAGGCTCAAACAAAGCTGTTTGCCATGAATTTCATCGCTCTGCCTTGCCCAGCTGGGGGCTCCCCCACCCCTACCGAACTCCACTCCCATTTTGAACACCCCAGAATTTGTTCCAGGAGCAAGTTAAAATTCTTGCTACTTTCAGACCTACAAACAACGCAGATCTTTTCTTCCCTTTCCCATCGTTGTTTTAAGAAAAGAAAATCTGCTTGCTTGGATGATCCTGTGTAGCCAGCTCCGGAGTATAAAGCCCCTGAAGAGAAGCGGGGCGTGGAAGCGATCAGTTTGCAGGACAGGGGGATAGACACAAAGTGCAGGCCACTGAGCAGATACCTAATTGCCTTCCAGGGCACAGAGGCCCGAGGGCCCCGTGTTTGGCTCTGACACCTGTCACCATTGCTCAGAGGACCCAAGAGACTTGGTCTACTCAATAAAGGCATTGGAGTCCTACCTGTTAATCTCTTGCCTTAGGGCCAGTACGTAGGTCCCTTATCCATTATGCTGTCAGCTTCTTCACCTCTGAGGCAGAACAGGAATGCGGTGGTTGTCCTGAGGAATTGGGAAAATATGAAGAATAATGTGTTCCCCCAAACAAGGTTATTTAAGAGTCCACTGGATGGGGGAGAAAATGCCTGGCAGCTTTCACTACTTTTGTTTTGAGCATTTCTGTATTTCAACTGGAAAGGGGGGAGGGAGAGCTTTTTTCTTTTTTCCTTTTGGAGTTTGTTTTGTTACTAAATTTTCTTTGCAAAATAAGGTTGGCTAGAATCTTCTTTCTCAAAACCTCTAGAATAAAACACAAGAGTCAGTATAGGGTAAGAGAGACTGTTTACAAAACTCCTTTGAAGGCAGAAATTAGAAGATTGGAATTCTTGTTCCGACTCAGAGTCTGTGATTTGAGGCAAGTGAGTTCAGATCTCTGAGCCTTTCTTTTGGCCCCACCTCTGGGAGATGTGTATAGTGTAATAAAGACTACTTAACGGTGTGGTCGTGAGTACAAAATAAAACAGAATATATAAAGCGCACATCACAGAAGCTGACAAGTAGAGAACGCTTAAGGGCAGTGAGAGCCAACACTTACTGAGATTCTGCATGTCGGCTACCATCATCAGGGCCTTACCTAAAAGATGTCATTTAAACCTCACCACTACCCCATGAGGTAGATGCTAAAATTGTCCCCATTATATAGAAGGGCGAGGCTTAGAAGGGCCCTCCCGTCAGGTGCCCAAGGCGGGATTTGAGCCCCACCCCGGCTCTCACACACTGTACCCCATGCAGAGGTTGCAAGCTGCATCCCACAAGCCAGATCCGGTCCAGGAGTGCCTATGGCTCAGCTTTACAGTGTTAAAAAGAAAAAAAAAAAAAGTAACTTTGCTGTCAACACTTAAAAGTGGGGAAGGATTTCACGATTGTGAATCTTCAGCTTCTCTTTTAAAATCTGGAGCTCGGGCCACTATGCCTTTGTGTTCCCATGTAACCACGTGAAGTGGAAGTGATACCGTGGCAATCACCCGTGGACAGCGTGGAGCTTGTGACAGTCCCCACGGCCCCTCACCCTCACACATTCTGGTGCCCAGAAGTATGGCAGGCTTTGTCCACTCTCCCACCTCCTTTTGCATCCATCCCCCTCACTCAAGTCAGGAAGTGATTCGGTGTAGCCTGATGTCTGTATGCGGTTCCTTTGTAGAGTGAAATGGCCAGTCCTGCCTGATAGAGCTCCCAGTACAATGTCAATGACACACTCATGATCCCCAAGTCCTCCGAGCCCCCCCAGTGTTTCCTTTGCTGTGAGAAATCTGTAGGGACCTTGAAGTCTCCCTGACGGTGAGCATGCAGCGCCGCTTATGTCTTAAATTTGCCTTTTTCCTCCCTTCGCACTCCTATGAAACCACCTGAGCCCAGAGTCTGTTCACTTCCACCTTCCTGCTTTCTTGCTTTAACCTCTTACCTCATTCCCCCGAGGTCTTCCCGAGCACTCAACACATTTGACACACTGACATCATATCTTCAGCAAATCTTCCACGGTCAGGGTTGGCTTCATGAACATGAGATCTGGCAATTACACTGGACCCCAAACTTACAAGGGCTCTATAGTGGTTTAATGCTCTGCTCTTGCCATCTTGAAGTTTATGATTTTTGATTTTTGAGCCAGAGGCCCACATTTTTATGTTGTGCTAGGGCTCGCAGGTTAGATAGCCAGCCCTATTCATGTTTCAGTTCTAGAAGCTTCAATGACTCCTTACCTCAGAAATAAATTCCTTGTCTTTTTTGAGCATAGCACACAAAGAATCGTATAGGTGTGCTCTCATGAGCTGCTCTGAAGGCCCAGACCCAGGCCAGCCATAACGGGGGTAGCAGATGTCATGGCAAACCGTGACCCCTTCCCAGCACACAGATATGCTGAGCACACCTGCTAGGGAAGTTCTGGCAAGAATAAGTCCTATGAGTGTATCTTGTTTGTATCAGATACACACGTCTCATGATTATTGGTTGCATAACCTGTACCAGGTCTTGAGCAAGTGTTGGGAATACAATTATAAACAAACCCATGCCTCACAGCACTTACTGCAAGTTACGAAGGCAGGTAACAAACCAAAAGGCCACTTTGAAGCACTGTGAAAAGAGGGATCATGGAAGGGAAAGATGCCTGCATTCCTAGGGCTGTCATAACAAATTACCACAAACCTGGTGGCCTATAGCAACAGAAATATGTTCTCTCTTCACTCTGGACTATAGAAGATTGAAATCAATGTGTGAGTGGGACCACACTTCCTCTGAAGGCTCTAGAGAACTTTCCTTGCCTCTTCCAGTCTGTGGTAGCTCTGGGCTTCTGCATCACTCAGTCTTTGTCTCCTTCTTCACATGTCCTCCTCTGTTTTTTCTGTTTCTTATAATGATACTTGTCATTGTATTTACAACCCACCTGGACATCCAGGATGATCTCATCTGAAGATCCTTAATTACATCTTCAAAGAACCTTTTTCCAATTAAAGTAATATTCGCAGGTTCTGGGAATTTGGATGTGACATTGGCAGAGGCATCATTAAACCCACTTCAAAGAGTATATGAAGGGCAGCTAACCCCACACTGAGGAATTGGGGGATGTCTCCTTGAAAAAAAAGTAACACCGAAGCTGAATAAGACAGAAAAAGAGGGGAAAGAAGGGAGATGATAGTGGTAAAAAGTATTTCTGGAAATAGTGTGTGCAAAGGTCCCAACATAAAGTTAAGCATGCTGGGTTCCTGGAACTAAATGAAGCTAAGTGTTTTTACAGGATAGTATACATGGGAGAAAGGTTAAGAGAAGCATCTGGAGAAGTAAAGAGAGCCAAATCAAGATGAGCCTTGTAACCATAGAAAGGCCTTTGGACCAATGTAACAGGGAGATAGTGAAGGCTTTTAAACAATGGAAGGACATTATCAGATTTCACAAGAATTCTATGGCTATAGAGAGGGGCATGATTTGGAAGGGGCTAAGACAAGACCATGGAGACAGGTTATGAAATGGTTACATAATTCAGTGAATGATAAACTAGGATAGTACAGAAAGGAAGGGAGATGAGCCAGTAAATTCAAGAAAATCCTTAGGAGGCAGAATCAACAGGACTTGGTGGCTGATGAGATTTCAGTGTGGAAGTCAAGGATGGGGCCCAGCTTCTGACTTCTGGTTCAGAGAACATTGCCATTGTTGAAGCAGGGAGCCAAGAAGGCAGTACAGTCTGGGTACACACCAGAGGGATGAGTTTGAAGTGCCTGTGGAACAGCCAACTGGAGATTATTAGTGGGCATTTGAAATTAGAAGTCCAAAGCACAGGAGAGAATGTTGGCGCTAGACATACAGATCTGGGATCTGTCATCATATGGGTCGTCTGTTGAGACAGGAAGTAAATGGTAGCACTCAGGGGAACGAACAGAGTGAAAAGAGAATAGAGCCCAGGATAGGACTCTCTGGAGCACCAAGACTTACTCAATGGACAGAGTATTATCTGTCTGAGGCTGAGTCAGAAAACCTGGGGAGGGGACATTTCCCATCTTCTCTGACTCTTCACTAAAACCAACCATCCAACATCACCATTAAATGAACGTTCTAAAAACCTTATTTCACTTGGATTATAAAGTTTCTCTGCATTAAGAAGTATCTTTTTTTTTAGCTCCAGATATTTTCCCCATCCCCAACCCCTTTCTAGCTAGTCAAATTCTATGTAAGAGCACTGCCCAATGGAACTTTCTACAATGATGGAAAGATTCCATATCTGTATTCTATAATATGGTAGCCCCTTGCTGAAGGTGGCTATTGAATATTGGAATGTATCTAGTGTACCTGAAGAACTGAACTATTTGATTCAATTTTGATCCACTTAAGTTTAACTACCCACATGTGGTGGCCATACTGGACAGAACAGCCATAAGGGAGCTCAAATCAAGGAACATTCCCTGAATCCTACTCCCAAAGCCAGGCCTATCTCCCTAACTATCTGCCATCTAGAATCTTGTATTTACATAGGGCTGATGAGGATTATAATTTTGAATAATTATATGTGTATTTACAAGTTAAATATCTGTTTCTTCTGATAAAACAAGCTCTATGGGGGCAGGAACATGGCTGTCTTATTTACTACTATATTTCTAGCACCTGGAAGAACTATGGTACTTACTATGCGCTCAATAAGTATTTATTGAAAGAATGAATGATAAAATGATTCACTAAAACATTATGGGATTATGTACCAAATATATGTTTATTAAAGAGTTGGCTATAGATCATAACCATATGGTAGATAATTCTGGGAGGCTAATAGACTAATATATAGCAATCGGGGCTTCCAAGAGAGGGACAAACTTGACATGCTCAGTTTGGGATACATAGAGTTTGAGGGGCCAGACTGAGTGTTTTATAGTCCCTTGATCTCATTGTCCACTAAAATCCTGAAGGTTCTTCCAGCTCATGATGGTATGCTGCGTGTCCTCTCTCATGCACTATGCAGCTAATAGAAAAACCATTCACACTTATTTCTCCCTGAACATTGTATCGCGGCTCAGCCCCTCAAAGTCACTCGAAATCCCAAGTTTGTCACAGTGTACTGGTGCCAGCTTTGTATTCTTTGTGTTTATTTAACATCTTCTCAAAGCTCCTAATGTAATTAATTTTTAAATGGTGACTATGCCAAGACTGTGGCACACCACCAAGACCTCTCTCCAGATACCAAAATGCACAAATGCACAAGTCAGCAATCTTTCGCTATGGCCTTTCCATAGTGAGGAAGCCCCGACTGGGCTGGCCTTGGAACCAGGTCAGAAGCTCTGGCCTCCCAGAGCACTTGAGAGCTCCCCTGCAAGTCACCTTCAGCTCTGGCTCCCTCTCCACACTGTGGCTTCCACCTGCTAACAAATACATGGACTCTGGAAGGTTCTGCAAGCCCAGCTGAGTCCAGTTCCTGCACCGTGAGACGGCAGAGGGCCAGGGCCCTTTGGCCAAGTTTCACTGCAAGCCCATGAAAGGCAGTGTTTTATAGGCCCTCCATGCCAGAGCCAAGGTAAACAGGCCGAGTCCCACTTGGCTGGGTCTGGGCTTAGGCAGAATGGAGAGACCGGGGAAGCCAAAGAGAAGGGAGCTTGAAAGGGATGGTGGGGAGGGAGACTTAAGCAGTTCTTGATTCCGTGCCAGCTTCGTGGTGGCTTTTGGAAGCCTTGAGAGGCACTGTAGTAAGGTCTGGGCTATGGTAAAGATGAGAAGTGGATGGGTTTGAGTCTGAATGGGCAAACGAGCATTTGCCTTCACTCCCAAGCCATCTTCTCAGACAAGGTGAGGGTGCTGTGCATGAAGCTGAAGGGAACGTAGGTATCTCAGGGTCCCCGGTGGCAGACAGACACCTCCTTCCGCTGTGGCCGGAGGGCCCCTGCATGTGCTCCTGCACCTAGTAGAAGAGTCGTTCTCTCGTTTTCCCTACATGTTACCTTGCTGCCGCCTTTTAAAATGTTTTCTTCATGGAGCACCTGGGTGGCTCAGTCGGTAAAGCGGCCGACTCTTGACTTCGGCTCCGGTCGAGATCTCAGGGTCATGAGATCGAGCCCCGCATTGGGCTCTGTGCTGAGCGTGGAGACTGCTCCCTCTCTCTCTGCCTCTACTCCTGCTTGCGCTTGCTCGCTCGCTCTCTCAAACAAACAAAATATTAAAATTCCTTCATAATCCTAAAAGCTACTGACAAAAGTGCAACGGACAGCTTCATGTTGGAAAATCCGAAGGGGGTCTGATCTTCACTGTGAACTAGAGTCCCAAACAGGAGCATGTGGTCATCACTCAAGGGGCTTGGTAGCAGATGAGGTGACTCACAGAAGGGAGCCCAGCTGGAGGGCGAGAGCAGCTGGTGACACAGTCAGGGGACTTGGATTGGCTGGAGCTGAGAGGCAAGGGAGCAGCTGAAGCCAGTGCATAGGGCCCTCCCCAGGGCTGAGAATGCCCATGGCATGTACTGTCCTCTTGTTACTCTTGTACAAGATTCATGGAGTCATTCAGCCCAGTCATTGAGGCCATACCAAGGAGCAGCCTGTGCTGTCCCCTCACAGCCCACTGGTTAGGTTGACTCTGCCCAGTTTCACATCAAAGAAAAACATGATTTTATAGATATTGAGCCTCCGGGCATAGAGAGAGCTCAGCAATCCGGTTCTGAGCCTCTGGAAAGTTCTGCAGGGCCAGCTGCTGGCCTGTCAGGACCTCTGAGTTTCAGTAAACAGCCCTTTCGTCAGTCACCAACGGCACGCCAGGTACTGTCATGTAAACTGCTTCATGTAATCCTCTCTCCAAAGTTTCTTTCCCTCCTTTCATTTTCACAGGCAACTGCTCTCATTCAAGGCCTCCTTATTTCTGTCTTTAACGTCTATAAAAGTCTCTGACCTGATTTCCCCGCCTCATTCACACAAAAGCCTGAATGAACTTGCAAATGCATGAATCTGATCAAGTCATTCTGTTTCCGGAAGACTTTCTGTGTCCCCATGCCCTTGGGGTAAGGTCTACTGTTTGGCTTGGCATCCAAGGCCCTCCATTGCTGCACCAGCCGGCCTCGTGCCCCGGGCCCTCGCCTGTACTCCCCCAGAGTGGGCACACTGCCTCACACCCCTTCATGCCTCTCTGTGGGAACTTCCCCTCCACGTGCCTGCCAGGCAGTCCTGATTCGTCCTTGTGATCTCCAGCATCTCCCTTTTCTCCCTGGTTTTTCCAGACAATACTCACCACAGTGACTCTCCTCTCCCCCCCATCTTCCCCCATGGACAGTGGAGTAACTCTACAGCTTGTGCCTCTTTTCTCCTATGGCACTCACCACACTTCCCTGTAATCAGTTGTCTCTTTCATTTTTCAGGGGAGGAGGTATCTCCCTCAAAGGGGAGAGAAGTAGTTCTTGGAGGAGGGGGCTGGAAAATCGTACTCTATTTATTATAAAACACAGATCTGAATAAAACTCATAAATATATACGCAGGGTACCTGTGGTATTAAAACTTCATGAAGAGCAGGGGAAGATAAGGAAAAATCATCAAAGAAGCTTCCTTAGAGGCCAATAGTGAAAAACAGGTTGAGAAATACAGAACTACTGATTTGTTCATCCATATTACTCACCAGCTGGACTGTGAACATTTTGGGAGTCCCGAGAGCTGATAGAATGTTTTGAGTAAATGTCAAATGTTGAAAGCATGTATACTTGAATGAATTATCCGAGTAATTCTATGGGGTGGCATCACTGTCCTTTGGGGGAAGATAAGGAAACAGGTGCTAAGTGCTCTTCCCCCACTTCCACTACCAAAGTTCTAGAGTTAGTAAGGGCTAAAGTAGAAACATTTTAAATTCAGGGTTTCTGGAGTCCAAATCTAATGTTCTCTCATACTTTAGTATAATTGATGTAATTTACACAAAAACAGAACAATATGTTTCCCAATTTACCTTCAACATTCAAAACGTTCTGGTTGGAATAACCTAAACTGGTCTGAGTGCCCAACAAACTTGAAAAATCAAGCCTGTGGTCTTGCAGACTCAAGCAAAGATGCCCCAGCACTTGGCTGGTTTTTGGTGAGGTTGTTGGCCTTCTACTGAATTCAGGAGAATCCAAAGTATAATAAGGTATAGCCAACAACACCCACTTAGTTCCTGAGCCTTGCAACTAATCCAATTAAATTATTATTATTATTTTTTTAAAACCTAGCCTTGCCCCTCTCCTTATGTATTGAATTGAGCAGCATAGGGCTGCTTTGCCCTTAGGAGATGAGGGTGGTGGAGTCAGAAAGGAATGCCTACAGCTGTAATGCAAGATTCAACAAGACTACGGTCATGAGAGAGATTTAGGTAACTCTAAGCCAGATGAGCTACAATGGGAAATAATGAGGACAGGAATGCTATTAATAAAGATGCTTTCCTTGTTGAAAGCAAAGCAAAGCAACGTCTATAAAATGGTTTTATGAGTAAATTTGCTGAAGCGGGAGGACCTGTGTGGCTCAAACCAGTGTTTTATTCTTTCCAAGGTCAAGATACGGTTTGAAATTGGATTTATGAGTCTGTTTGTTCAATCAAACTCTTCACTTCCAAGTTCTGAGCTTATGAGCAGTGGGTAAAAATCCCTGCTGAATGACAATTCCTCTGCCCGGGATGAAACCTTTTGCTTTTAAACATAAATTCTTCATACAAAAAAATGCACTAATCATAAATATACAGTTAAAGAATTTGCACAAAAAGACCAAACCATCATAACAACCACCCAGACAAAGAAATATAACATTATTGCATAAGAACTGTCCTGGTTATACCATAGATTAGTTTTGCCTCTTTTGAACTTTAAAGAAATAGAATCATACCATATATTCTCTTCATGTCTGATTTCTTTTGCCCAATAATGTTATCTGTGAGATTCATCCAGATTGTTGCAAGTAGCAATGATGTGCTCATTCTCATTGCTGAAAGCATTTCATTGTGTGGATATAGCACATTTATTTACCTACTCTACTATTGATGAACATTTGGATTATTTCCACTTTTTGGTCATTATGTTCAGAGCAATGATTAATATTTTCCCTACATGTCTTTTGATGAGTATGTGTGCCCATTTATACTTAGAAATAAAAGTAATAGTTCATATGGTATACATGTGTGCAGATTTAGTAGGTTTTTCTAAAGACATTTGAAAAGTGGTTGTATCGACTGTATAACAATAGTGTACAAGAGTCCCAAACATTTCAAATCCTCCCCAATACTTGGTATTGAATGTCTTTTTCATTTTAGCCATTCTGGTAGCTCTTTTTGAAGGTCACTATTTTAATTTGCCTTTCCTGAGGACTAATGAAGTTAGACATATGTTTGCTGGCCATTTGGATTTTCTCTTTTGTAAACCTTTTCAAGTCTACTGAACATTTTTCTGTTTAGATGTCTATCTTTTTCTTATTAATTTGTAGGAGATCTTCATATATTTTGGATATAGGTCCTTTGTCTTGTATATACTTTGTTAATATTTTCTTCCAATCCATGACTTTATTTTTCACTCTTTTAATGGTATCTTTTGATTGACATGAGTTTTTCTTTTCTTTTTTTTAAGATTTATTTATTTAGAGCAAGGAGGGAGGAACAAAAGGGAGCCCCAAGCAGACTTTGCTGAGCACAGAGCTCAGTGTGGGACTCAGTCTCACGACCCTGAGATCATGACCTGAGATGAAACCAAAAGTTGGATGCTTAACTGACTGTGCCACCCAGGCACACTGAAGTTTTTCTTTTTTTAATGCCCTGTAACATTCAGTTTTATGTTTAATACATCATAAAATGTATAAATGCTATTAATAAAATCTCTGCTTTTCCCCTGCTCATGAAAATAATCATTTGATTATAATACTGAGTCTTTCAAGCCATGATCATGATCTATACCTTCATTTTTTTCAAGTTTTCTTCAATTTATCGTAATAATGTTCTGTATATTTTAGTCTAAAGATTTTGCTATCTTTTGTTAGATTTACACTCAACTTTGGGCAAACTCCAAGTACCTATCTTTCCAGTTTCAAGAGATGTAAAAAGAAGTCTAAAATATGTGCCCTGAATTCAGAATGCTTTGGTGCAATTGCAGAAAGATAAAAGATGGCATATTAATGAAGTAGTAATTGTGTGATGTAGGCAATGAAAAAAGAGAGAGGCAAACAACCAAAATGGGTTGAAATAGTTGGCAGAGATGCCTGACACAGGATGTAAGAAGGTATGAAATGGGCTTGAGGCATCGAATGGCATTTGCAGAGTGGAGTGGAAGAAAGCATTTAAAGACACAAACTGGAATGAGCTGAAGTCTAGAGGTTAGAATGAACATGGCATGTTAAGGGGCTAATAGGACAGTGGTTGATGAAAGTGTTTATTCTGATTGATGAGTAGTAGGAGATAAGATGAAATCTTGACCTGAGAGGCCCTATGAACAACAGAAGGAAGATTTCCCAGTCCCTTCGATGATGAAATTTGACATCCTGGCCCCTGGAAGGGAGCTCAGCAAGTATTTACCCTTGCTTGAGACTAATCAGCAGCCAATTAAGAATTTCCTCATAGGAACTCCCACACTCTCACTCTTGAACCAGACTACCTGTCCAAGAAGGCCTCCAATCTAGAAATGAACTATTTCTTATGCAATGTGTAATCCAGAGTCACTTTCATAGTAACCCAGAGCTCATGGCCCAGTGAGAAGGCTTAGATTCAGCACCTACCACCAGATGCTCTTGAGAGGGCTATAGCTGTAAAATCCAGCATTAATTACTACTCAGTGAACACATTCTGTAGCAACAGCTGGACTTCCCAGAAGAAATGGGGTTAGAAGTAAGTATTCAAGTCTTCGATCACTGGTTGGGTTTTTAATGCCCCATTTCCTTCCTAACTTAGGCAAAGCTAAAACCAGCCGACTTAGGGCAGCTCCAGAGCTCATGGAGGCAGGTCCTCAGGACTCCTGGGAGCTACTGGAATGAGTGAGGCGTGGAGTAGCCAGTAATGAGTTCAAATGATAAGATTCCTAAATGGGACACGAGTATGCATTTTGCCAAGATTTATTCTAATTTTGGAACCCAATTGGAAACTTCTGAACGTCATGTTCTATTTGGCTCTGACAAAACACAGCTCTGCATTGCTTTGTGTTTATTTTATCCTTCAAGATCAGAGCATAATTTATTTGTAGTTAGATTTTTGTGTTTAGCACAAACCTCCATTTAGATAGAAAAATAAGCTGATATATTTTTTTCTCCTATGTCCTTAGGGGAAAAAGGATGTACAATGGAGAAAGGTCCAACCAGAAAAACACGCATACCCAATATAGAAAATTTACGCAAACAGAAGCACCCAGAGGAGAAATATTTTATAAAGCCTAAAGTATAATGAGCCTAAAACTTGGCACAAAAAAGTAGAGATTAGATCCAGAAAAACTTCAGGACTCTCCTACATTTAGGCAGAACTGCATCTTCTCTAGCACCTCCTCCTTGTTAAAATTTCTTACCATATTTAAACAAATATTTTGAGAAGAAATATTGTAACTTCCCTTGGAACTATGTTCTCTAACACTCCAACACTGTGTCTCAAACATGAGGATGTTTCCCTATCAGTACCCATTTCGTCTTCTTTATCTCACTTTTCATTTAGTCTCAAATCAATTTTTGGGTATTTATTGGTACAAAACCAAATTCTCCTATAGCTAAAGTGTACTGGGACCTATAATAAAACAAGACTTGAGAAGAGCTGGGGATGCAGTTATATTGATCAGGATTCTTTCAGAAGTTCAATATAAAATAAGCCCCCCCCCCCCCAAAAAAAAAGGAGATTTATTGGCTCAGGTGGCAAGAGTCTTCTCCACCACCTCCAGTTAGAAAGGTCTCAGAGAAGGACTCTGATTGGCTGAACCAAATCATGTGCCCAAGACCAGACTAATCACCATGACTGGACCTGGGTGGTTTGCCCAAGTGGCATGGACTCATAGAAAGTGGATTTACTTCCAGGAGAAAGAGGGATTATAGATGACTACTAGGGACAATTATAAACTGACAAATTTGAAAGAAGCAAAAAGAAATGTTTTCACAGTACATCAGATCTAGTACATTAGGATTTGGGGGAAAACATTATTTCTTTAAGAAAGACAAAGGTGTTAACAAAAGAGCACTGATAACCCTTGAGACCTGCTCTAGAATGAATAGCTAATTTCATTGCAGACATCTAATGGGCATCAAGAAGGCAGTATAGCATAATGGCTAAGAACATGAACTTCAGAGACTAACTGAAGTTCAAATTCAAATCCTTGAAGTACCAATGGCTAGCTTTGGCATTTGGGCAAGTTATTCATCCTCTTGAATGAGTAATAATAAAATTTACCTCTTGGGTTATTGTGAGGATTAAATGAAATAATCCACATAAAATGCTGGGTATAGTGTCCATCACTTAGAGATCACTAAATGTTTAGTCCAACTATTATTGTTTTCATTATAAGCAACATAATTACTATGAATAATTATCAATTACTATTATTATATACACTATATTACATGTTATAATATAATATTAAGTATTATGATAATTATTAAATATTATCGTTATTAATTTTTATTAATAGAGAACCCAGGAATTTCAAGGCTAGAGAGGTCCAGGATGGGTGATAGTGATAATGTTCCATTCTGTCATCTTTCTGCAATAACAAACATCTCTCTATACATCCTCCCCCATTTATATCCAACCCCATCCTTTGGCTTAAAATTATTTAAAATGTCTTTCTTCTACCTTCCATAATTTCTCTTTTATCCACTGAGGCATGAAACACTAATGGGCCTGCATAGGAAAAGCAGGATGATGGTGCCCTTGATACCTGTTTTAATCTTTCCAAAAGAGACTTCACAGATAATTGAAGTCCAAGAAATTACAGTCTTAGGAAGTGTCCATGCTGTGAGCAACAAACGGAACTCCTCAGAGAGATATCAAAACAGTTGACCAACCTCTGGAACCAATTGGCAAAGTTATTTGTAACTGCACAAGATTGCATTGTGAAGGAAAAGCTGTGAGTCCTCTTGGAAAAACTGTAGTCTTCAAGACTACACTTCTACTCATTAACTCTATTATATCTTCATTAACTCTATTATATCATTAACTCTATTATATCTTCCTTTTCATAAAACTTTCCACTGAAAGTTCCAGAAAGGGAGATGTCTCAAGAGAAAGAGGATCCTTTACTTCTACTGCAGCTCTCGGGGATCCCTGTTGCCTGTAGACTTAGGACTTAGAATTTTAGTAATCAGGGAAAAGTGTGTGAGATGGGGAAATATGTTACTGTATGGCTTTGACTTCCTTGCTCTATTGAATGTCATGGTAGCAATTACTCAGGATTCGGTCTTTTTTTTTTTTTTTTTTAAAGAAAACGTTTCACAATGTTTTTTTCTTTCAAATTACGAAAGGCAGATAGAATAACGCCTTATATTTATATAGAACTAGTCCTTGGAAAGTGCTATAAATAATATAATTCATTCTCTTTCCAGAATTCCTTGTGGAAGCAACATATTTTCCTCACACCACTTTTATAGATCATGTAGTCTGTCAGAGGCATTGTGGGGGCCGGAACCTGAGTTTTCTTTGGATTTGAAATGAGGTGTTAGGTTTCCTTTCTACTAGAAAAACATTTCCATGCAAAAAAGGGGGGGGGGGCTTTTATACGTAGTCCTCAAGTAATTACCATGGGAAACCTTTTGCTTTTCAACATAATCAAATCATCGTTTTCCCATTTTCTTACAAACTTTTTAATAGTCATAATGTTAATGGTATAGATAGTATACAGATATATTATCAATATTAGAGTCTTGTGCTCATAGTAATATTAAGTCTTGTTCTGTGAAACTCATGTGTGTCCAAGGTCACAATATATTTCTTCCTGTAGGTTTTTAATTTTTTTTTCTAATTGAAGTGTAATTGATATATAACATTTTATTGGTTTCAGGTGTACAACATAATGTTTCAATATTTGTATATGTTGAGAAATGATGGTCATGGTATGGCCATGATGAGAAATGATGGACATCTATCACCTTACGTAGTTATAAAATTATTTTTTCTTATAATGAGAATATTTAAGATTGACTTACTGTGTCTTAATATAGTAACATTTATTTATCATTCATGTGACAGTGCAATGTGGGTTCTCCTACTCAGCAGATGATGGCTATACTCCAGGTAGTGATTCAGGAACACAGAGTTCTTCCCATTTTGTGGCTTCACTATCTCCTAGGGTAGCAGTTCTCCACCAGTTCAAAGTATAGGCCAGGAATATGCAACGCGCAGGACAGATCCTGCAACAAAGGATTTTCTGACCCAAAATATCAATAGTGCCAGGGTTGAGAAATATTGAAAATATGTCCAAGAGACACATTATCTTCTGTATCTAGCCTGTTAAACAGGGAAGTGGAGGAACTGATTAAGATATAACCGCTTTGTAAATGCCTTGACCTATCAGCACTAGTCACATGATTCCCACCTAAATGCAAGAGGGGCTAAGAAATGAGTTCTGGTGGGTAGCTGCTTCCAGCAACAGCTCTTTTTGGGGGGAGCAAGAATTTTTAGTGAAAAACAAGCTAATTTGTCCCAGGGATTAATGGCAAGATTTGAATTGTATATTCGCCAGGCTTCTCACAATACTGTTGAAGCATCAATATGAGCTAATAAAACCTGCAATGTATAAATGCAGCCCTGACTTCCTCCCTGGGCTCCAGATCTTCTGTCTAATGTCCTGTTTAATATATTATTAGGTGTTACGAACAACATAGTCAAAGAGAATTTTTGGTCTTCCCACCAAAATTTTACTTCTCTCTCATCTTTCCTATCTCAGTGAATGATGACACCACACTCCTCCCCTCTTTCCTACATCTGCTTCCAGTTTTCTGCAAGTCTTTGCAGCTCTATCCCCAAGATATGTGCCTGTAGGTATTACCATGGACTGCCATTTCTAGCCAGAACAACCACAATAACCTTCTAATTGGCCTCTCTATAACCTCTCTTTTCCCACTACACCCTGTTCATTTATATAACCAAAATTCTTTAGAAACTATAAAGATTATTCTGCACACCTGGTGCCTGATTACTCTCTTGAGTGCCTTGGAACATGCCCAGCGAGGATCACGTGAGACCCATTTACTTTACGCCATCGTTCCTGTGGGGTCTGCATAGCCCCTCTTCACCCTCACAGTTCCCTGAGCTTGCTACTGGCATTGGTTTGGTGGTTTCTAGATTCACCTCTTTGTACCCTTCTAGAACATGGCATAGTATGGTAAAATGGAGGGTCAACTTGTCAAACTGGGGAAGCTAATTTGTCCAAATCCAGGAACCTCACCATAGCCCACAAAACTCATCAGCATTTGGCCTGTGTCCCTCTCATCTTCTCTCCTGCCGTTCTCTACCACTTTCCATCACTGTAGACCCTCTAATGTGCCAGCAACTCTTGGCCTCAGAGCCTTCAAGAGCCCTTTCTCCTAGGAGCACACTTGCCCAGATGCTTGCACACCTGCCTCCTTCTCATCATTCCAGCCCCAGGTGTTATCTCCTCAAAAATGAAACACTCCTGAAATTGCTGTTACCACCCCTCCCCACCTCTCCAAACCCATATTCCCCCCCCCACCTGTTTCAGTGTCTCCAGAACACTTATCACAGTCTGGAGCTGATTCATCTCACTCATGCGTCTGTATAGTATTTGTCTCCCCCCGGCCCCAGAATGGAAGCTCCATGAGGATGAGGGCTTTGCCAGGCTGGTCCATCATTGTACCGCCAGTCCCAGAACAGTACCTGGCATGTAGGAGGGATCAATACATATACCTAGTCATTGAATCAGTGGGCCAACAGGAAAATAATGGAGCCCTGGGAGAGTAGGAAGTAGCAAATGTCAGGTCTTGCTCCATCCAGCTCTGTAACAGATCTCATAGGTCCACAAATAAGTCTCACACTCCCTCCCCTGTAAACCTAACCTCAACAAAGACCTCCTAGAAACACAGACAGGAGCATCCTCAGACTTAGCAGAGAATTCTCTCCAGGGCCCGCAGCCTGGCCGTCATTGGTGGGTCACTTCAGAAACTTTGTGTACTTGCCCATAAGTGACTTCTAACCTGCTGTCCTTCCAGGCCACACACGGAATCGCTAGTACTGGGGGAGAGTTGGAGGCCTAGTGAGGAAAATCGTTATAGTCATGATTGTCCTTCCCTCTCCACACTCCACCTAACCTCTTTTAACTTTTTCTCTGGCATGTTCGGACTGCCCTCTCACCTTCTCTAACAGCCAAGACTGTTCTGTGCTTTTGAAAAATGACAAGGTCCAAAAAACCGATCCTCAGCCTGACGTATCCCTGGAAGTTTCGCTCGGCTGGCCACTTGGCTGCTTCCGGGGGCGCACGTCAGGCTGGGAGGCCGCTTGGGGTGCACACGTGGGTAGCAGCAACCTCACCTCTGATGTCCTCGTTCATCCCTCTGCATCATCCTTTACAGACTGAGCTCCCCATTCCTTCAATTAACAGCTATTTACTGAAACTGGACTTTGAAATGGACACAAGCAGAGGCATATTTACTGTGACATTAATAAAACTCAAGCTACAAGATGCACGGTCACATGGGTCTTGCATAATTTGCAAAAGTGAACTGTTTTAACTAAAATCAGTTAAAACTGTCCTTCTGGCTCTGGCTTCCCCTTCCCCACACTAGCCCCTCTGCAGGGTTGCCACAGCAGTTTTGGAGTTCTGCTGACATGAAGGTGAGCTGGAGATACATTTGGTTGGATTCAATGGGATATATTTTTATGTTTCACAGTCATGGCTGCATGTCATAGTTATGTTATTGCTATTCAACAACGTGTAGGATGGCTTTTAAGAAATACTCCAGGAGATGAGCGCAAGCTCATCCAATGTCACACAGCCAGATCTCATACTGTGATATGAATGCGTTATGCAGAATCTGGGAATACATGGGAAATGGAGGATCACCCAGGCTCGAGATTGTGAAGGCAGAAGCTGGTCTGTGGGGTTGCCTCCAGTCATCAGACCTGTAAAATCGCATACTGAGATTTCAATTCTCATGGACATTTAGTAAAAAAGGAAGATCTCTCTGTCTGTGGGGCACCAACTCTTAGAGGAATAGTACTATAAACAGAAAATATGTCCTTGTGTGGGCTGTTTACCCATCCCAACTATTTAATTTAAAATTTAAAAAAAATGCTTTTGATCAAGCATTTTAGAGGAAAGACTTCATTATCCTTCTATAAAATTATTGTCGTATAAAGAGGAGATCAAAGAGTATGTAGTCAAAAAGGTGTGGGGAAAACAGTATTATAGAGGAATGTTAGGTGGTTAGTTAATAGAAACAGTATGCTCTTGTGGGGGTGGAGGGTTGCGATGTTTGCAGTGTCTATCAGTATTTAAAAATTTTTAATTAATTTATTTCTAACCTTAATCTGAATAAATATTTAATTTTCTTAACCTGAATAAATATATTAGATAAATATGTAATAATAATAAATGCTCCCACAGTTGTTGAGCTAGCTAGGTTGTCTACGGGATACAGGACCAGATGATATGCTTCTCGTTCTTAAGGAGTTTCCAATAGATCTAAAAATAATCCCCAACAAACTGTACTCTTAACAATCATGCGGTTGAGGAAAATGAAGGGGCTAAATTGTGGTGTGTGTGATAGGTCAACTTCGGCAACTCTCCTCTTTCCCTTTGGCCATTGCCACCAAGAGGAAAGCCAACAAGCCTGACAGGGCTAAGTGTTAGCTTTGACTCAGTTGTCCTAAGACAGGCCCTAAGAAGGGACCTCTTGGTCTTCCTGGGTCAGTCACTCTGAGGGCTGGTCCCTGGAAGATCCTGAAGGCAATCACATCACAGTGTTGGTGTCAATGAATGTTCTCTCTAGAAGCCTGCATCTTTTCTTCCTTCCATGTTTAGACCACAGTGATTATTCAACGGATTTCCAATCATTCAGTGAATGTTTGACTCGGGTGAGCCACCTAAAGCAGAATTGGAACTTCGAATCGGGTACGATGCTGCCCAGCCCTGCCCTTCAATCCTACACAGAGCTGTTTGCAAAGGTCCGAGAAAGGGAGCCAGCTCACCAATTGATTGGCGACTGTGGTTACCATTTCATAAAAGAAAATGAAACACATCATGGTTTTCCTACAAAAATTAACCAGAAATGTAAAAGGAGTAGAATCGGAACAGTGTGTGAAGCAGCCAACAATTAATCATTTACTACAGGGTAGATGACCTTTTCATTGAAGGTAACAGGTATAATTAAACAGCCTCTTGCCGAGTGGGTGTTGAAACTGAAATTCTCTAGGCCTGACTCATGGCTTTTCCACCTGGTCCTGGCTCCGTCGGCCTTGGTTAGGAGGCAGGTTGCCTCTCATAACAAACTCTGGGAAATCCCCGCCTCAGGCCTGCCTCGGAAAACGCGGGCACCCGGTGTTTTCCTTTGTCATTTAAAGTTTGTTTGTGTGCTGGGCCAGGAGAAGCCTGCAAGCTGGTACTTGAACTGGGTGGAATGAAAGCCTAGGGATCAAATGGCGCCCTAAACCCACTGCCAAGGCCAAGGGAGGGACAGAGGTCTAATCACAGAAAGTGGCTGCAGCTGCCCTCCAAAGCTGTCATTATTGTCTTGCCATAACCCCTGAAACCTTGTGTATTTCCTCTTTCAAACTTCCGGAGGTGTACCACTCAGGGCAGTTAGGAAGGGCAGTAACACCACAACCCAGTGAGGTGGGCTAGCCTTTTGTGTTTCCTTTGGGTGGTACCATATTCAACATTAGAAACTCCAAAGCCAGTTTGGCTGGCAAGCTCCTTTTGATCTGTAGATATCTTCTGATCCCTGCCTCAGGGACCCCCTGCCCCCGCATCTCCCCACTCCTGCCCTCCCCCGAAACCAGAGACTTTGATATGATCAGGCTGATGACGCTTAGTTCAGATTCATTGTTTCTCTTAAGTTTGACATCCTCAGAATCTGATGGGAGAGAAGGAAGTGAAACTGGATAGTCTAAATAATTTGTAGTTAAAGCCAAGATTTATGAGGGGAATTACCGCACAGAGCTTAGTGTTGCGTGTCTTTGGATCTAGGGGCCAGATTCTCCCCTTTGACTGCCCTGTGGCACGACTCTTGTGTCTCTTGTGGCCCTGTGGCACGACTCTTCCTGGGTGGGGAAAGCTAGAAGTGTCCCACAAGCAGGGAGCATTGGTCCTGAAAGCCAGAGGAGGGCAATGACCCTCGTGTGTTTGGTAATTAGCATGTGGCTCTTCGAGATGAAAAAGAAAGACTTTGTGGCGGCAGGGGAGGAAGCAAAAGGAAGGAAAGAAGGAACCACAGACTGTGAGAAACACTCCCAGGGAGACCTGGCCTGGCGGAATGCAGGATGTGCCTTAGAACTTTGAATCTCATCTGCGCCCCCTCCCCCCTTGCCCCCTTTGCCCAAAAGGTAGGCGTTGGAGTGGGACCTTTTTTGGAGCCACAAATTGGAATCAGATTCTACTTTTAGGTCAGGCCCTGCTAAAATTCATTTTGAGAAGTTTGAAGACTAGAGCAGAAGAAAACTGAATTCTAGCATCCTTACTCACACACTGCTTTATGAAAATACAGGGCACAGAGAATTAATATTATTTACACACTTAACAGCAGGACCTAACATACTAGACACTATAGAAGCATTATTTGATTTCCTGCTTTAACTATGAACAACCATTATCATGAGTATTACTGTATTTTGACATTGCTTTCAAAGAACTGATTTTGGACATAAACATGTAGGTAGGAAATCCCAGCCATATTCTTGCTTTTCTCAGTAAGCACACATGAGTAGGCAAAGCAATGAGCTAAAGGAGATGGTGTACCTGGTGGAGAGCCCAGGGGCAGCTACGGGAAGGCAGGGCAGTGGGAGGCATGCTGAACATAGGAATAAGCCTGATGGACTGCCTGCAGGACTGCCTGCTTGCCTGATTCCCCACCATAGGGGAAAGAGGAAGAGGCCAGGATCAGAACCCTCACCTGTGAATTACCTAGCTGTGAAAATTGCTGAGTACCTCTGGGCCACTGGTTCCTCTTTCACAAATGGATGTGATTAAACCACCTCCCAGGGGAGGAACAGAAGGATAAGTGACTATGTGGGAATCAGCCGCCTTCCGCCACACACAGTATTGAGAAGGATTCATTACCTAAAGTTTGTAATAGAACAAAAGTAATTAGGAAAGAAAGGCAAAATACACACTGTGGAATGACATCTAACCAATCTACTCAACAGGTAACCTGAGCATAAATGAATATATACAATCAGTTACAATTCATATCCATACCAAATCGGAGGGTAAATGATCCTGGTGGGCTTTTCAATCCTCTTCCTGTAAAGGATCTCAGGACTTTATCCAGGTGGGTCTAACCTACAGGAATATCTGACCTGGTCGTTCTCCTGCCCAGACCCTCTTAGGACCTTCTTCCATGAGTTTGCTTGGCTAGTCGTGGTCTCTGGTCTCCACCCAAGTTCCCCAGTATCCAGCCCATGTTGGTCTTCCTGGAACCATCTCTTCCATCTAGGACAATTTTCCAATTACGGCCAATTCTTACTGCTTCTAGTTCAAGATTTAAGAATCGTGACCTTTATCGTTATAACCATTGTTGGTCCCAAACTCATTTTTTTCTCAGTAAGATGGGAATAATCTCATAGAGTTGTTAAAAGTGATATTTTTGTTCAGTTAGCACAATGTTTGCCACCCGTATGTAAAAATATTTTTAATATTCTTTACAATCATGACCATCATTGTCTTCATAACTCAATCATGCTACCTTTAAATTGGTCCCAGAGATGCCATTTAAAATCACCTCTGCACTTTTTCTTTACATCAGAAGTTGGTTTTATGAATCACCCCGATGTCTGGCACGGAGAAGATAACTTTCAAGTGGAAGGTTACAAACAAAACAAAATCGAAACAGAAAACAAATTCCCGAATGATGCAAAAGTCATTCACTTCACGACTACTTCCTCTGTTCCACTTGAAATCTACTCGAGTGTAGTCTCATTGTTGAATTATTTAATGCCAGTCAGGTAGGAGCCTTTAGAGGGTTAACTTACCTCCCAGGGACCAGCTGACATATTTATCTGAAATTCGTGATGGAACTAACCATTCTAGTCCTCTTTAGAGCTATTTAAATGCCAAGTTTAGGGAGCACAGAAAGGCCAGATTCAGTTCACCCAAGGAGGTGGAAACTGGTAGAAATCAATGGGCCTTCTGTGGATTGGACATTCTCCGAGTTGGTTTGTAAATAAGTTACTGCTGGGATCAGGACACTCGAGATCAAATCCCAGACCAGAACACCACAACGCAAAGAAAGGAACAAGCCATTCAACTGTCATGTAACTGGTGTGGCATGAGGTGGCCTGAGTGGCACCTTGAGCCAGAGAGAGACCCTGTGCTCAGCAGACAGGAGCATGACATCCACTGGGAAGAAGGCCATTAAACCCAAGGGGGAGGATTTCCCAGACATTGTGTTAGTCTGTTCAACATCCCCCCTGAGATTAGGCAATTAGCTTTGTTTTGATACTGCACTCACTGAGAAACCTTTTAATTCTTCGGTCACCCCAGACACCTTAATTCCCAAAGGGGTGCCTTGAATTATGGGAATGACTATTTCAGTTACTGGAATGGTGGTGCCCATCGTTGTACGGGAATATGTTTGTTTTGTGGCCGAGACATCCACTGTCCGTGATTTTATTGTGAGGCAGCCCCTCTAGGTCTAGTCAGCTCCAGCTAAACTTGCAAAATAAAGATTCGGCATCAGGAAAGCTGAGAATGGAACACTCAGTCAATGCTTTCTTAGGATCTGTTGTGCCTCAGTATCCTCATCTGTAAAGCGGGGGGAGGGGGGCAATAGTGCCTGTATGTATGGTGGTTGTGAGGATTTATGATTTAGTACATGTAGGTTATTTATATATATGTGTGTCTATGGAATGATTTCACACGTGGAAGAAGTTAGAATGGTGTCTATTAGTGACCCCATGGGACACTCCCCACTCCAGCACCCTATAAGAAGCAGCCACCTGACGTCACTCTGCCTCAGACTTTCTTACATGGCCCTCAAGAGTACTTACCTCCTCTAGCTACTCCACTCTGAAAACTAGAGACTTCAAATAAAAGCTACAGAAAATGCACCCTCATGGACATGTGACCTAGCCAGTCACATGCAGCCTGTGCTTAGTTTAATACTGGGCTCTTGCCATCTTGAAGTTCTTAATAATTTTTCACAAAGGGGCCCCACATTTTTATTTTGCACCGGGTCCTGCAAATTATGTAGATGATCCTATCTCCCTGCAACCAAGGACTAGCCAAGTGGCTTTGGGAAGGCTACTCCCTTTCCAAATGGGTCTACTTTGCTTATGGGGATGTTGTGAAGACAATGATGAGGGAAAGGAGATGAGTCCCACCACAGATCCGGGCTTGCCAACAAGCAGAGTGAAGCCTTCTAGAATGTGTAGCCCATGTATCCAGGATACCGGCAATAAATTCTCTCTCAGGGGTCTCTGTGGACTCAAAGAAAACTAAAAGAAACTCTGGATGTGCTTCCCATCCCTACCAATTCCCCCAAATAGCAAACATACTTGGTAATTGAGAGTGAAATGATTTGAGTTACTCAGAGCTAGCACAGAGAGTGCCCGAAAGAGTACCTCGTCACAGCTGGGAAACAGAGAGCACAGTCACGTAAGCTGGAGCCCCCCAGGGGAGACCATTGCAGCGGAGGGGACAACAGGACCACTTCAGACAAGTACCTGAAGCCAGGCCGCCTCCCATGTGACCTCCGTGTCAACCACAGGAGCAATACCTCTGGCCTCTAGCAGTGTACCCCCGTGGCCTGGGACCCTACCTTGGCATTCATGCAAGATATTGCCTACTCGGGTGGGATTCCCACTAAATTTAGAAATGGGAGTTAGAGGCAGAGTATTTTGAGGCCACTGTTATAAACCATTCCTTCTTTGAGTTTCTAAGTTGGAGTAGCCCAAGGAGAAAGAATTGTACAAATTCTCAGTCTTTCTGTTCCGGTATGTATGTACTTTGTTCATGCAGTAGGTCTGACTTTGACCCTGGAACACAGGACTTGGTAGCCATGAAGTCACTTTTCCTTGACCAGGTTTGTTCCTATCATCTTCTCGCTCCACATCTGTGGCCCTGAAGTGACGATGGAATTTACCAAGAGTCACCAGCGGCACAGATGGATGGATGAGCTTTCTGAAATGTTGCCTCAAATCCCCTTTTAGAGAAATCCATCTAAATATCCTGTTCCCTATAATTCAGTTTCTTTGAACACTTTGGTTCACCCTGTTCTGATTTTAGAATCTAGAAATGCAGTGCAAGATATTTCTAAGCTGGGAATCTGCCATCGTGTTGCAGGAGTGCAGCAGCAATCCCAGAGGGAGATTTTTCAAGGCTGCTGAGAAAACAAGGGCTGGAAAAATGTTTGTTTATTGCCAGCTCTCCCCACAGCCACTTACATAAGAGCTCTTGCTGAGACAGGCTGTCCTGCCCAGACCCCGGATCAAGAGTTACGCTCCTTGGGACCGTGACAGAAACAATGCGGGAACCACACAGCCCCGGCCTGTGACGCAGTCCAGGAAGGAAAACCAAGTGTTGTGTGGTGATTAGCCCGTTCACAATGGCGTGATGGTTTCCTGGGGTGTGTTCAGGCTCGCGGCTGGTGGCACAGCCTGCAGGAGGGGAAAGGCTCCCCAAGTGAGATATGGCTGAAGAATGGTTCCTTGCCTTCCCATTTGGAAGATAAAACAATGCACAAAACTGTGTGAGCTGAAGGGAAGAGTCAAAAGTTCAGCTATCTTCTGACCTTCCGAATCCATTCTGACTTCCAAGCTACATAAATAAACACTATATCCAAATCTGGGAGCATTTCAAAAGTGTGGACAAAATTGGGTAGATTTTGTTCGGCTGTTTACTGCACTATATACGTATTTTTGTCTTCAAAAAACAAACATGAAAAATGAAGTCTGCCAGGAAAAAAAATGCAAAAGCCTTTTACAGCTTGCCTTCCCCCATGCTGTTACTGAAAAGCAGATGTGAACCACAGAGATGCACGCCTGTAATCAAGCTCGTAAGGCAGCCATGAGGCAGTCCCAACTATTCACAACAGCCTTCCTCTACTCGAGATGCCACAGCCTCCTTGTGTAGACTGTTCCAGGCTTTAAGTGAATATAAAAAAAAAACCATTTCCATGTGTTTTAACTTAACTTCTGGTTTAAGCATGGGCCCATTCATCCCGTTCCTTCCTTAACAGCCTTCATGAGTAATTGCCCACTTACTTTGCCGCTTGCTATTCATACCTTGCTGTGCGTTTTTCTTACACCAGACACACCTAACTCTTAGCCTCTGTCGTCACAAATAAGGTTGCTGCTTGTTCCTTTGGAATGACAAGTTGAAACAAGCATACAACCTTACACATGTAGAAGATATAAAGTCAGCATTTTGCTGATGGAGTAAACTCTCTCTCTCTCTCTCTCCTTACTTCTGCTACTTTTTTTGCTTCCCTCCCCTCCCCCATTTTTCTTTTTTCTTCTCCCTCTGCTGCCAAAATATTGTGCTTACCAGTGAATCTGCTGAGTACTCTTTAAATCTCTGATTTACATCAAACAAGTAATACCGCATCCACAAAACAGAAAAACACTCACTTGGGGACCCCAACTGAAATTATGTGAGTTTGGAGTCATAATTTATTTTAACCAAGTTGAGGTCCAAAAGAAGCAAAGGGAGCGGGACCTCATGCATCACCTGTGGATTCCATCTCACTGGACCACACGCATAAGAATCTTTCTCACTTGCATGATTTTCCATCCTTTCTCCGACTCTTCCCCAAATCACCAGGGACAAGCTGAACTCTGAAACTAATAGTTTCTGATTTGTAGTCCACTTTTCAGCATCTCTAGGAAAGAGGAAAACTGAGAAAGGCCCTAAATTATTCAAGACTCATGGGTTACAAATGGAAGAAACACATCTGAAACCAACTTGAGCCTGAAAGGGAAATTTATTTGTTCATATAACCAAAACATAAAAAAAAAAAAAAATGATTGAATTCAGGGATATCCTCAGAACTCTCATTCTCTCTCCCTTTTGCTCTTGCTTGATGCCATTTTCCCAGACTGTATCCTCCATGGAGGTGGGGTTATGGCCATGGGTAAAGCTCACCTCCTCATGAGCCATGACCTGAGCTCCTAGGACTTTCCTACCTTTTCCCCCATGGGCTAGAAAAAAAAAATCCAAGATTGGTTATTGATTGGCCCATTCACTAAAGCTAAACACATGAAGTACGTGATTGGCTCTCCTAGGCATGTCTCCCACGTGTCCAGGAGGACAGGCTACGTCTGTTATCAAAAAAAGGGAATTGGAATTTTCTAGGTAGATTAAACAGCAGGTAATATAGAATCTGAGGAAAAAAGAGCTCCATGAAGCCGTCAGGTCTATGGGCAGATGACTCTTCCCTATCCTTGCAACTTCGTATGTGAGAGTTAAGTATGATGCATAGTCTAGGGGTTCTCAGACCTGTTACATGAAGATATACAATAGTTAACATCCTACCATCCCAGCAGGGAGAAGATGGGGACACTTTGTGTGATTTTCCTACCAATACCAAGAAGTAATTAGAGATGAAATTTGGGATTCACAAAAAATTATAGACTCAGAAATTTGGAGAAAATCTAAGAGAATCTAGATGATTTCCTGTCTTTGGCCAGAGCTTTACAAAGAAGAGTGATGGTGGGTAGCAAAAGATCTTATAGAGGGTCTTGCATTAAGTGGGCATCTGAACAAAGAAATTCTAAATGTCCTTTAATCTATGAGAGGCTATGAGTCTATGAAGACATCCCATCTTGAAATTGGTTGTTTCTTTACTTAAGTCATTCAGGACATTTTCTCACACCCCCATTCTTACTGATTTGAATGATCAGCAAGGCTTGTAGTAGGGGATTCCATCTAGATGTCTCATAAAAACACCCCCATGGAAAAGTAAGCCCATAACCTTTAAGCCTGGGAATTCTCGGTTCCTTAGATACTAGAAAATCTTCCCTTGGTCTTCATCCCATGTTAGCCAGGATTTGTAAGCCTCCTTTTCTATAAATTTTGGTATTTTTTTATTCCTTTTCTTTGTGTCTTGACTATATTAACCAAGTCACAGATGAGAAGAGACGCCTGAGGTTTAATACAGAGATCTAGAATACCTTCAAACTAACTTTTTCTGGTTGTAGAGAATTAGAGAAGTCAAGAAAGCAAGAGAAAGAGTTGATCTTTGTTCTCATTTTCTGACTCTCCTCCTGTGATAGGCAGAAAAATAACCCCCAAAAGATGTTCGTATCCTAATCTCTGGAAACAGTGAATATGTTATGCGACAAAGAGGAATTCTGGCTGGTTTTAAGCTGACTTGAAAATAGGGAGACTACTCAGAGGAGCCCAGTGTAACCTCTAGCGTCCTCAAAGTAGAAGGAGGAGCAGGAGAGGAAGTGCAGTGACGCAGTGTGAGGAGGACTCCACACACCATTGCTGGCTTGGAAGACAGGAGAAGGGATCTGTGAGCCGAAGAATAAAGACAGCTTTAGCAACTGTAAAGGCAAGGAAGCAGAGTCTTCTCTGGAACCTCTAGAGAGGAAGGAAGCCCTGCAAATATTTAGATTTTAGCCCCATTAGACTCATGTTGGACTCCTGACCTGTAGAACTGCAAGATACTAACTTTGGGCTCTCTAAGGCACACTAAATTTGGGCTTATTTGTTACAGCTGCAGTAAGGAAATAATACATTTCCTTTTTCTTTCACATGTGTCCTGAAGTGTTAGGATTCCAAGTGCCAGACTATAGCAAGACAAGATAGTTTAGCGGACAAGGAGGACAGACTTGGCTATGACTTTACTTTCTGACTTTGGGCAAATCAGTTTCTCTAGTCCTCAGTTTCCACATCTGTAAAATGAGATAGTTTTATTAAACAGTCTCAAGAGCTTTTCTCCCTTTAAGTTCAGAGATTTGATGTCCTTGACCTTTTCTTAATGGTGTGGAATGCTCTGCAAGCCCCAACCAGACACTGCCCTCACCCTCCTCATTCCCCTCCCACCTCTCCCACCCCGCCACCCCCATCATAGCTCACAGCAGAGCATTTAGTAGGGAGAGAAGGTCCATGGCTCTCTTGGGTCCTACCCCACAGTGGATGAAGGCAGAAGTGGTTCTGGTAGGCAGAGAACCTGCCCAGTTTGCTATCTGCACTCGGGCAGAAAATATCTAGTACCAAGTAAGCCCCATGGAGGCTAATGTGCTGGAGAATTCCTAAACCCAGCTGATGACAGAGGTCCACCTGAAGGAAGGGAGACTGTGTTAGCTTCAAAGGAGACATGGGTTTTGGGTAAGGACATTCAGTGCATCAGTAGTGGAAAGAGATAAGGCACAGAGTGAGCTGGGCATGGTGAATAGGCCAGGCTGATAGAAGAGAAGTTTTGTAGTAGACCTAAAGTCAGAAAAGCATATTAAAGCCAGATGGTGGGGGCCTTGAGAAATTCTAGAATAAGGATATGGAGACTGAGGGGCCTCCTTAAGACTGCACTGCGTTTTGTGTCATGTTGTATGCACAAAGCTTAGTAGAGTACTGGACATATAATAGGTGCTCAACACAACAGGTGCTCGGTATCTGTTGAATAAATAAGTGAAGCATAAATGTTTTTTTGAACAGGACATTGCCATAACCCAAGATGAATTTAAAGAAGGTAAGTGGGCCCTCGGTGTGCAAAATGGATTGGAGGGGTCGGGCTGGAATGTCTAGATACCAGTCAAGAGTCTGCCAAACTGATTAAAACACACGGGTCAAGCTGGGCCATTGGGCAGTGTGAACTGAAGGGAAGAGATCCATATGCCATTAAAACTTTCTCTAAACCAGTCCAGCTGAGAGGATGTCATTTTCATTCATGCAAATCTGTAAGGAAGGAGCCCCCCTCCACCAAACCTCATGAATAAGAACAGTGCAAAGGTCCAGACAGGCCAGCACCCACGGAACAACATTCTCAGGCAGCAATCTAAGCATCTGTAACCCACATCTTATTTTTGGTGGAATGACCACTAATCTCTGCACAATTATTCTCCCTGCAATCAAAGCTGGTTCTTAGTTCACCCTTTCCTTCCCTCAGCTCAACCACTCTGTTTCCCCTAACTGCTTTCAGAGGCCTATTCACCAAGTCTTCGGGTTACTTGTGTTCTTCTCCTCTGACTCCTTTCCAACTTCCCTCTCTCTGAAGGCATTCACCTGAATCAGAAGACCAGTTTTCCTCCAGCCACATTCATCTTCCAGGCCAGCTTTTTCTCTAAGTAGTTGGCAAGGAGCTCAGCTCTGTTCTGGGGGGGAGCCCTGGCCTCACGGGAGCACTGCAGTTATGTTTCCAGCCCAGCCAGCCAAGGATGCAGATTTTCCCGGCCTTGGGGAGCCCCCACAGAAAGCAGCAGGTAGCCCACCTCCAGACAGCATCTGCCTTCAGATCCCAGAGGAACTCACCGTCATCTTCCTCTTCATCATCCTCTTTAAGCTTTCCTATCTTTCTATCAGCCAAAGCCCATGGCAACAAGGACAGAAGGGTAATTGATGGCCTTAAGGGGTATCAAAGTGCTATTGAGCAAAACCACAACTCAACAGCCTCGCAGGTGCTTCCTGCAGCAGGGAGGGAAAAAAGTGTCTTTAGAAAGCCCTAAATAACTCTAGGCAGGGATGTCAGCTTGACAAATGACTCTCAAGAAATGGCCCTGTTGTTCTCTGATGTGTGATTCATCCCAGGCGGTGCTAGTGTGGGGCTCAAGGCCCAGCCGTGAGTCCCACAGTTGTCACTTGGGGCCGCTCTTCAGCTCGCCCCTCAGGAGGGATAAGAAGGCTCTGTGTTGGGTCCCTGGGCTCAGGTCCTTCTGACCTGTTCTCCAGTGGTTTCATTCCTTGAACCCTGTATTTGGGGTGATTTGGAGTAAGCTGCTTTAAGTGGAGGATGGGTGTCCCCGAGAGACTGTCTGAGCATCGGGAGGTCTCGCTCCCTTTGATGTTAGCTCCCAGCGCTCCTCGTAATCATAGCAACACAGATGTCCTCAGGACAGAGACCCTCTTTCATCTCCCTGTCCTCAGTTCCTCGAAGAACTGGCTTAAGTGCTTATCAAATGGGGGACTGGATGAGGGAAAAGATCCCAAGACTAAGAGTCATGATAGCTAATTTCTGATCTTGACTCTGACAGGTATCGGGGACCTTGGCCACACGCTGAAGTCCTCTGTTCCTTCTTATCCTTGTGTGGGGGATGAGAAGGCAAGTTTTCAAATCCCCTCCAACTCAGACCAGGAGGTTCAGAGAAGCCTACAGGGGCTCACTAGAATTCACTCTGGGCTCAGGGGATCAAAGGTGAGGTACCAATTGTAATTCACCATTACAATTAACACCAATTGTTTTGCACACCCAGCAGCAGTGGTAAATAGGAGCACAGTGAAAACCCAGGAAAAAGGTGCATACTAATTTCAATTAGTAGGTAGATCTAGAGGTCCTCTCCAGTGATACTAGATCTAAGTATTGTGAATAGCGAGTGGGTTGGCGTGCTCTACACGTGACATAAATACAGCCCTAGCCTTCCCCCCGACTTCATTTGTCTGGAGGGGATGTCTGGGACTACATCCCAGGCACCAGACTATGATGTGCGCATGCTTTGCCTTATAGTGTTTCTTCTGTGAAACAGTACAGCAGATACATTGCCCAAAGAAGGCTGCCCTACCAGCAGAGGCCGTTTTGTACATGTGAGTTACCAAGAGAAGTCTACACAAGATGGGATGTGAGGTTTGTAATGAATCATGGGCATATTCCGAGGAGACTGCCCAATGTGTCCCAACAGGGGCCCTATTTCTCAAGTGATCATATGATGAATTCCCCCATGGTGGTGGATGTGCTGTGGGTTTGAATGCCCTTGGTTTTCGTCAATGGCAGCTTTGTTAGTGTTCACAGAAAGCAAGACAAAAGCTTTTGAAATCAAGGTCTAGTGTGTGCCTGAGTATATGTCCTCCTCTGAAGATGGTTATAATCTTGAGACTAAAGAATTGAGTGAAATTGTCCTTTTTGTAGAAGGGCATTTTAGCAACTGTAATTAAGGATCACAAAAGTTTTCAGAAGTTTAACAAACCCAGTTTTCCCTCTGGGAATCATTTCAGGTTCTTTTCCACAGATCGCTGATGTCCCATGGTCAGCTGAGGCTCTTCATGCTGGAGAAGTTAGTTAGTGAGAATTCAGACTTGCCCTTCATCTTGCCTCATCTTTGTGGAAAGCATCTAGCTACTCTCACACCCCGGCTTGGCTTAGGCAGGAGCTACGATCTGACTGTGTACCCCCCCCCCGCAAATTCCTGTGTTGAAATTCTGACTTCCAAAGATGCTGGTATTAAAAGGTAGGGCCTTTGGGGGTGCTTAAGTCACAAAAGGGGAGCCTTCATGAATGAGATTAGTGTTCTTATGAAACCCAGCACTCCTTAGCTCTTTCCACCAAGTGAGGATACAATGAGAAGTCTGTGACCCAGAAGAAGGCCTTCACTAGAACCTCACCGTGCTGGCACCCTGATCTCAGACTTCCAGACTCCAGAACTGCGAGTAATAAATGTTTGTTGTTTATAAGCCACCCAGTCTGTGGTATTTTTCATAGCAGCCCAAATGGACTAAGATAGCGGGTCTAACAGGAAGGGGTTTTGTTTAAGCTGTGGCTCTTTGCCAGAGTCTGGTATCCTCTGGGGGATGGACAGACCTTCCCACTGCAGAGTTAGACAAATAGAAGGAAAAAGGGATACTCTCAGTCCGAGACATTGACACCTGCACACATACACACAAACACACGCATGCACACGTGTGTGTCCATTACTCATTAGCCTGTGAGCCTGTTTGAGTTAATTAACCTTCCTGAGCCTTGTTTGATTTGTTTATAAAATGAGGAAAAGAAAAGGACCAAATCATGGTTCTGTTCCAAGGATTAATGGGGAAAAAGATATACATAAAGCACACACTTAGCACAACTCCTGGAATATTCTAAGTGTTCAATAAATGATAGATGATTGTAATAATAACAACAATGAAATCGCCTCCTTCCTGGCAGAGAACCTCCAGCCCCTTGGCACTCTGTGGAAAGTCAGAGCTGACTCCACTTGGCGTCTCCGTAAGGTTCACCATGAGGCAGAGGTACAAGGTAAGTTATGGGCTTTCCTTATCTATTGTTACAAATAAGAATTCCTGGAAGAGAGATCATCTGCAGCTGTCTGGGTTTGAGGGAACTTGCCTTCTCACTTTACAAATGAGGATACAGAGGCTCAGAGACCTGGAGAAAGTGGCCTGAGTTACTAAAACCAAAAACCAGCTATTGTGACTGTTGGTCCTGGGATCTTTTCACTTACCCATTTGACATTTGGCAATTACTTAAACAAGCCAGCTTTCTGAGGAACTGAGAAAGGGAGAGGACTGGAGTCTCTGCCTTCAGAGGTCTTTGTTGCCAAGATAGCAAGAAGCACTGGGAGCTAACATCAAAGGGAGAAAGGCCTTCAGATGCTCAGAGAGCATGTTTCCCCTGGTTCCCATCCTTGACTGGATGCAGCTCAACCAAACCAGCACAAATCCAGAAAGCCGACTGCTGTGCCCCGGACTGAACCAAGGCATCCGTGCTGAGCACTTGGCTTTGGGTCTTCACCCCTTCTCAGTCCCCCTCTGTCTTTGGTTGAAACTTAAATAGTTTTGGCGCCATCCAGAAGTCAAAAAGCCTTCATTTGCAAAGGGCCAGTAGTTTCATGGTCTTAAAAAAGAGCCAAGGTTTACCAAACACCCTCTCACTCATGTCAAGTGAAACAAGAGAAAGGCTCCAGTGTGTCTTACTCTGGAACGCACAGCCTACAATGGATATAAAAACACCAAGTAGCTGCTGCAAAGACCCAGCATTCACCACCACACCAGAAGTGGGACTTTTCACACCCAGAGCCGCAGAAAGCATGGCTGCCATGCTAAAGGCGACACGTGCAGTTTGGGGGTCACCCCGAATTCAAACGTGAGCACTCAGGGCACAGGGATCTCCTTTGGGCTTGTTCACTACTGCGCCTCCAGTACCTAGACTAGCGCCCAGACATCATGGCCAATAAACAAATTAAGAAATGAACCAAAGGTGAACAATGGAGTCAAAGAACCAAACTAGCAAGTTTGCACAAGTTACTTGCCTTCTCCGTCTGCACCCAGATTCCTCATGTGGGAAAGGATTATAATTGTTGTGAGAATTATTGGTTTCATTGTATAAATCTCCTTAAAACAGTGCTGAATATGGGCTCAGACTGGTGAGCGTCTGCCTTCAGCTCAGGTCATGATCCCAGGGTCCTGGGATCGAGTCCCGCGTCAGGCTCTTTGCTCAGCGGGGAGTCTACTTCTCCCTCTCTGCCTCTCCCTGCACTTGTGTACACTCACTCTCTCTCTCTCAAATAAAACTTGCGGTGCACGAGGGATAACCTGGAGGACAGTGGGAGAAGGAAAGTAAATGGGAACTAGGGTAATCTAGGGAGAGAAACGAAACAACAGAGACTTTGGACACAGAAACAAACTGAGGGACTTGGAGGGAGGGGGGTGGAGGGATGGGAGAGCCTGGTGGTGGGTACTAGGGACGCCTAAACCGTGGAGCACTGGGTGTGGGGAATGGGGAATGAATCTTGGAACACTGGGAAAAAAAAATTTAGTAACAATAATAAATAAATAAATAAATAAATAAATCTTTAAAAAAAATGTTGAGTGATGTTAAATATTTTTGAGTGTAGATCTTCCTATTGATTGTACTTTTTCTTTGTCCTCACAGGGGATTGGTACATACTCAGCAATTTAACAGATATATCTAAAATTTATTTTGGTCAAGTAATCACATTAGAAAAGTTCTGAAAGTATTCTTGGTTGTTATTTGTTTTTGTTTTGTTAAAAGGTCAGTTGCTCATCAGTGCGTGGTTTTATTCCCAATATTTTCTATGAAGTGTGACTTGTGTGTTCAGATTCACCTGTGCTACCAAAAGAGCCAACTCACAGTTCCACACTTTTCTTGGGTTGACCCTCTTCTGACAAAACTGGGACAAGCAACCTCCTAGACACACTGATGACTCCCTAGTAGTGAGCCTTTCATGGGAGGAAGGCCTCAAAGAGTTTTCCAGGTGGTGAGTTGACCATGCCAATCTCCTCTGGCCACTCAGATCCCTCTCCCAAAAACTTTAGCTCAATTAATAGTGAAGTGTATGTGTCTGACATGATTCAAAAAACAAAGAAAACAACTAGCAAAATGTGTGACTACCTAGTGGCTAAAATATTAAGAATAACTTGCAGAAAATGAGTTCATCGAATCTGATGAAATAGGGGTAAAGGCAAGTGGCATGATATTTAGTTTATTCAAGAGAAGAAGAGAAAAAATTCTTGAGAACCAGAAATGGAATCCAGCCCCTGCCTCCTGGTTCCATGCTTAAGTAACGGCACACCCACCTGAAGTTCTCTACAAAAAGCCAGGGCACTGAGGAAAGAGTCGTTCCCATATCCAGCTGCTGAATATTGATCTAGCCTAGGACACTGTATTTGTAATAACAAATATTTGCACACTAAGAAGTATAGCAGAAGTAGCATGGATTTTGGACCCTGAAAGACTTGAACTTAAGTACCAGCAGCATGATCTTGAACAAAGTGCCTCTCTCAACATTAGTCTGGCCTGCAGAGATGGGAATCAAGGACGGTACCCCAGCAGTGTTTTTACAGAAAGGATGGCTAATATCTGTAAGTTTCCAGAAGATCGCCTTGTTCATAAGCTGTGCTTAATAAAGGATGATCATAATGAGGATGATGACGAGGTTGACGATGAGCTTCCCTATCCAGAAAACACATTTTCAGGTTAAGCAAACCCTTTGCCTTTCCCCCAGAAATGTTAGTACTGCCGAAAATGTGAGGCGCTAAGACTTCAGTGTTTATCAGAGCAGCTTTTTTGGGAAGACCAATTTATCAAAATTAATCAGCTATATTCATTTGACCATAACTTTAAATGCCCAAACTGACTATTTCCATCTAAAACAGTTTTCGTTTCCCATCTGCTTAAGATACGCACGCGCGCGCACACACACACACACACACACACACACACACACACACACACAGACTCGCACACACTCGCTTACCCCAGCAATTCATTTCTCATTTTGGTTTGGGATGGAGCCAGTTGGTAAAAGGGTTCAGAGTGTGTTTATTGCCTCTTTGTTCTCAAACATTTTCTGGGGCCTCCTGGCAGCTCTCGGGACTGCAGCAAGCAACAAAGCCCAGACAAATCCCAGGCTCTGACCATCGCCTAGGGCTGGCCTAGAATGACGGGAAGCCTCACCCCTCCCTCCCTCCCCAAAGCCCTGCTCAGAACTCTGTGCAAACACAGGGCAGGAGCAAAGCATTCGGCCCCCTGAGGCTTGTTCTTCTTGGTGTTGTTTTGGAGTCTGCCATGCTGCCTCTTGCCAGGCCCACACAGGACCTTTCCCCTTGATACTGACTATGAAAGACTCTAGAGTCTCTCTTGCCTGGTCTCAATAAGCAGTTATTTGGCAGAATGAGTGTGTGGTGTGTGTGTGTGTGTGTGTGTGTGTGTGTGTGTGTGTGTGTGAAGCCCATGATACCTGGTCTTCATTAATGACACTGTTGTAGATAGCTCAGATGCCCTGATCCTGGGAGGCCCATGGGTGCCGTTCCAAAGAAATTACTGAAGTGGGACCAGTGCCAGCCTTCAGGCCTGACCGAATGTAGGGGTCTTACTCTGAGACCCGAGGTGAAAAAAACCCATTCAGCCCAGGCTGAGCCAGCCCGTTCCAGGGCCCTCCGCCCCTGCCATTGTCGTACCATGTACACACGTGCTATGGTGGATGCGTTAAAAATCAAGAGAAGCACAATTTGCCTCAGCTAACTAAGGTCCAAATCTGGCTTTGCTAGTTTGGGGAGTTCCATGACCTTGAGCCATGTATATACTCTCTCTTTGCCCAAGTTTTCCCAAAGTAAAGTAAGAGTAAGGACAATAACACCTACTGTGTAGTGCTGTTGTCAAGATTAAATGAAGTGGTGGGTGGAAAGGGCCTGACGCGTACTGATAGTAAAAAGTAGAATCAGAATGTAAATTGCTAGGGGCGCCTGGGTGGCTCAGTTGGTTGAGCGACTGCCTTCGGCTCAGGTCATGATCCTGGAGACCCGGAATCAAGCCCCACATCGGGCTCCCTGCTCGGCGGGAAGCCTGCTTCTCCCTCTCTCAGTCCCTCTGCTTGTGTTCCCTCTCTCGCTGTGTTTCTCTCTGTCAAATAAATAAATACAATCTTAAAAAAAAAAAAAAAAAGAATGTAAATTGCTGGTAGACTCAGTGCTTCTTAGTGTTTGGGCTTTGTTTCAGTGACTTCCCAGCAACTCCCTCAAGAGATTAGACATAATGAGCATGAATGAATACGGGTTTCTGTGGGAGTTGTTATGCCACTGGTACTTTTGCAGCCTTGAGAATGGTGGGATCAAATAACTAACTTAAAAACATATTTTAGGTGTCAGGCATTGTTAAGGTGTGACTCTACAGAAAGAAAAGGGCCCACATCATTGTCTTCGAGTTGTACACACGGGGTAGGGAGGGATGGACGGACCTGTTCAGATAGTGACAAGATCTGGGGTGACGGGCTAGGGCAGGGGTGCTACAAAGTGGTGGAGACATCAGTGGTTTCCTAAGAGGGGCAGCCACAGAGAAGGGTCTTGAAGAATGAGTAGGGACTTATCCAGAAGAGAAAATGAAGATGGGGATTCTAGACAGAATGAATATGCAAGGGCACAAAAACAGCAAAGAAGATGCCACATTTGGAGAAGGGTCAACAGTTTTCTGCAGCTGGAACTCGGCGGGAGTCAGGGGTCTGACAAGATAGACTAATAATCTATTAGTTATCTAATAGATAGACTATTAATCTATTCTGCTCTAACACTTTGGCTTAGGCCACTTGATGAAATAAAACACCGATGAGGTGTCAGCCTGGTGTGCCCCCCTCAACCCCAGCCGCAGAGGCAGGAAGATGGGAATGGGAACAAGAGTCAAGGTTTAAGTTGATTAAAACGGTTCTCTCATCTCTTTCTCTGCTGTGTAAACAAACATCTTCCCTAAGTGCAGTTTCTTCATCTGTAAAATGGGATTGGGGTGGCATGACTCTTCTTCTGTTTAAAGGAACTTTGTGGGGCGCCTGGGTGGCTCAGTCATTAAGCAACTGCCTTCGGCTCAGGTCATGATCCTGGAGTCCCTGGATCGAGCCCCGCATCAGGCTCCCTGCTCGGCGGGAAGCCTGCTTCTCCCTCTCTCACTCCCCCTGCTTGTGTTCCCTCTCTAGCTGTGTTTTTCTCTGTCAAATAAATAAATAAATAAATAAACAAACAAACAAATAAATAAATGAAATTTGTGCAAAGCTCAGTTTCTCATCACCTACTGATGAAAATATTAGGAGCATTATTTGAATAGAGCGGCTGTTCAACATATCCTTCCAGAAGATCATACAAAGTGACTTTGCAGAAATCAGCCTGACTCTTTGCACATGGTAATAGACATCTTGAATGAATTTTCCCACTCTCCTCATGGCCCTGTGTGGTTTTTCTGTGCCGCCCTCTGCTCCCACCTGCAGGATGATGAACTATCAAGCCTAAACTATTGCTTCCACTTCTGATTCCTCTGAGAAGGGATCTCACATTACAGCTCAGAGGGAGGAAATACTAGCCCAGGTGTAAGTACTTAACTTCTTCCAGCCAGCCATCCTCCTGCTTCCTTCTTTCCAACCCCCACCAGGAAAAAAAAAAAAAGGCAGCTGAATTCTATCAGAGTCTTAAGTGAAGAACCAATGGATCTGTTAGGTCACCTGGCCCATCAATCAAGGTGGACAGACAGAGGAGGCTTCTTTTCCCTGCTGGTCCCGGAAAGGACTTTTCTAGGTTCTGTCAGCAGCGAAATTCTCAGTGCCTAATCTGATCTCTTCACCTTCCAAAATCACATCTTGACTTCCTGAAACCGTGGCCAGCCCATGCTTCCTAAACACACTGTCTGAAAATCACCCGTCAGAACACCTTCAGGGCGTTGTAGAATCTGGGTAAGGACAGTTCCACTCTTCACATGAGAAGCCACAGCAAATGTACATGTTCCACGCCCAGAGACGTTCCCCAGCAGAAAAGAAAAAAACATTCAGTGCCCTTACTTCTGGCTGGAGATCCTGGAGCTCCTTTCTCCAAGGCAACCTCAGGAATGCAGCCCTTGTAGTTTGAAGACTGGGTAAGTGGAGGGAAAGATAACCTAAGTTGCAAGCAAATACTTAAATAAATAAATATATATATATATTTATATTTTATAAATGTGAATATACTTATAAATTTTATGACTATTATATAATATAAATATAATCATAAATACAAATATATTATATATTTATAAATATACATATTTTATATATTTATCAGCAATTTCCCACAGACCCAATGGGAAGTGACCAGAGTTTCATACTGTAATCTATTCCCTCCACCAACAAAACAATAAGAAAATTTTCACACGAGAAAGTGAAAGATTCAAGAAGAACATGTTTTTTTTAAACCCTTAGAGCTTGTTCTTCCTTCTTATTCCATACTTGCGCAAAAGCTCTTGGCTATTTGAGTGGTTGCTTCCTGTTTCATGGTTGTGCCTCCCTTTTACTCCACTAATTTATTAAACGCCCACTTTGCTCTGGGAACCCAGCATCACATAAACAATGGCATGGAGAGGTTTTTAAAAAGCAGACTCAGCCAGCCCAAAAGGGCAAAACACAATTAAAATAATTCATTCTGACTAAATGATTGGAGAAACAATGGTGCAACTGGTTTGTTTTCTTCCATTGACTTTTCCCTGGCTCTGATGTCAGCGGACCTGGCCTAAACTCACTTCTTCGTAACAGCACGTGCTGGGACTGGAGCCGGGGAGTTGTGTGGAAAGAGAAGATAGCATCTGTCGTGGGTATCCTTGGGCAGTTGTGGGAAAAAAGAAATAGCACCCACAGCAGAGGGGTCTTCAAGTGAAACAGAGAACACTGACGCAGAGCAGCGTGCCCAATGTGACAATGAGCCCATAAACCTCCTTAAATGAAGACATCGTGGAGACAACCTTGGGAGCGCTAAGCAATGAAGACCTTAACCAATATTACTTGGTTCTTAAGGAGTAGGAAAAGTTCCCTGGGTTACACATGAGGCTGGGCCATAGACTGCGGGCCATCACCCTACTCCCTGAAGTGGGCGATGTGATCTCGCTGTTGACTCACCCCCGGACACCATGTTCCATCGCCTTCTCCTTCTCTACCTCCCACTACAGAGGTCAGTGCTTAATATTCTCTTTCTTTTGCAACGAGACAGAGCCAGAACATCCCTTATTGCCCATAGAATGCAAACAGAAGATTCCTGGATGCTGCTTCCAGAATAAATTTTTCTGGGAAAAAGGAACAGTCTTGGCCAGTACAACCCTGCTATTCCCTCTTCGTGCTGCTGTGAAAGTGCCACTCACAGGGACACGGTCACTTGACAACCAAGGTGGAATTCAAACCTGGGTCTCAGCCACCCCCAGAGCTGTACTCCTCGCCACCATATCCTACAGTCTCCTTTTAATTACATCTTCGGTCCACAGATCACAGCCAGCAGAAGGAAACCAAAGTGCTAGGCAGCGAGGGACAGGGAAAAGTGCACTGGGAAGGGCACCTGGAGAGAGATCTGAGCTCAAGTGCGTGCTCTATTCTGGCTGTGTGGCTTTAGGTTAGTCAGTTCACCTCTCTGAGTCTCTGTGATACTGTGATTTATAATATGATACATTATTTGGTTTTGGGCCCATTCCTAGGATACAGAGCTTTGGAAAACTCTTGTAGTGATGGGAGTCCTAAAGGTATCTTTATTTTTATGTTAAGGAGATGACTTTTAGAAAGGCCCTAGATAATCTAAGAATGGAGGCTGGTTGCTAGGGGAGCCAACCTTGTGATTAAAGGGTTTGAACTTTCAGTTCCCACCCTCTGACCTCCAGGAGGGGAGACAATAAAGATTGAGTTTGGTCACCAATGGCCAACAACTTAATCAATCATGCCTATGTAATGAAGCTTCCATAAAAACTCAAAATTATGGGATGCAGAGAGCTTCTGGGTTGGTGAATGCGTGGAGGTGCAGGGAGAGTGCCAGGCTGGTGAGGAGGGCAGAGGTGAAGCTCTAGGTCCTTTCCCCATGCTTGCCCTATGCACCTCTTCTGTCTGCTGTTCCTGAATTATATCCTTTTACAATGAACCAGTAATCTAGTAGGTAAATGTTTTCCGGAGCTCTGTGAGCCACTCTAGCAAATTAATTGAATGTTAGAGGGGAGTCATTGGAACCTCCAATTTATAGCAGTTGGTCAGAAACACAGTTGACAAAATCTAAACTTACAATGGGCAACTGAAGAAGAAGGCAGTCTTATAGGACTGAATCTTCAAATTCCCTGTAAAATATGATGCTATTTCTGGGTAGATAGTATTAGAATTGAATTGAATTATAGGACACCCAGCTGGTTGGTGGGGGGAAAACCCATGCTGGAATTGGGTGCAGAATTAAGGTTTCATTTTCCTAATTTCTGAGAACAAACCTGGGAAAATTCTGATGTCCATTCCAGTGTTCAGTGTGGTTATGATTCTAGAATATGGCCTTCTCCTCTCTGCCCCCCATTTCTCCTAATAAGCCACCATGGGGTTCTCAAAGTCCTGCCAAACCTGCCTGCAATTCTGACCCTATGGAGGCAGCAAGCTGATGATCCAAAATATCCATGGTTCCATTCACCTTTCTGCTGCACACTAACTTCCTGGTGCATTATGAATGCAAGTTTCAAGGGAGACCTGGAGAGAACCCGCAACCACTAAGGGAAGGACCTGATGGTGTGGTGGAATTTGTTTCCAAAGATGAGAAGTCAGAGGCCTTTCCCCACTACAAGTTAGTTGGCTCCTCTGAACCCAAGTCTTCTTTGTAACATCAGGATAGCACTAAAATCTCCTTTATCCTAGTCCCAGCCATGGTTACTGTGAAATCGTGTGACATAAGGCATGGGGAATTCGCTTTCAAAATGATAAATCCATTAAAAAATAGATTTGTCATTATCTAAGGTTCAGCAATGCTCTGCTAGGGCTAAGTAAGGAACTGGTTCTATGCCTGGCATGTAAAAACTTCACACCTCTCACCACTGCAATGCGGAGGCTCATTTCTACGCAGGCTGATGCTACTCAGCTCTATTGACTTTCTGGCCCATAATAGCGGGGGCTCCTCCTTGACTCAAACCAACCAACCAAATCCAAAGTCAACAATACAACAACAAAGGGGCGAGGGAATGTGCAGAGCAGTCTCTCTCTTCAAAGGACAGTTGTTAAACACTTCCACATCTCCGTCCCACCACCTTCCATCTGACCTCGAGGACTGTGGTGTCATCCCATTAAAAAAAAAATACTCTGTCCTTATCAAACCACCTTTCCAGTGTGGTTTGTGATTCATCTGTTTCTTTTAATAGAATGTATACTAATGTAGGCACTGATGCTTGGCTCCATGTTTCCCTTATAGAACAAAACAATGTCACCATCCAAAAATCAAATTGAAATGACTTCAGCTTGGGATAGCCCGCAGAGCAGGCATTCAGTTTCCCACTCAGATCCCTTCTCTCCCTTGGTTTTCTGGGAACTCATACTAAAAGGTCCTTGAACTCCAGACCTTCATGGAGCACCTAAAGTTTTCATGTGACAGCCTATGTCCATGGGTTGGCATTGTTCAGTGAGACTGCGGAGGCTTTTCAGAAACCAAAGGAAAAGTGGCTATTTTCCTCCAACTAACACTACTTTGTCTTATTTCCATTAGAAAAGCTGTGCCCAGGGAGAATATCAAAGTGATTTTGTGTTGCTGGGTTCCAATATATATATTTTTTAAAGATTTTATTTATTTATTTGAGATAGAATGAGAGTGGGAGAGAGAGAGCGCGCATGCAAGCAGGAGGAGCAGAGGGCAGAGGGAGAAGCAAACTCTCTGCGGGGCAGGGAGTCCAATGAGGGGCTCAATCCCAGGATTCCAGGATCATGACCTGAGCCAAAGGCAGATGCTCAACTGACTGAGCCACTCAAGCACCCCGATGGGTTCCAATATTGATCTTTTTGCTTTTTCAACGGTTCCCATCTGAAACATAATCTGATTGCTCAGAGTGTGTTGTTTGGTGGAAGCCAGAGACTTCCAGTCCCTGCTTCTCCAGGGGCTGTCTCCTTGCACGGGAGCTGGCTGCTCTAACAGCACAATGAGATGGACTAGACTAACAGTGGGTGCAAGGAGTCAAGCGGCGGAGTCCGGTCTGATGTGTGGTGCTGACCATTACTCCTCCTTTCACCCTCGTATGACTCTGCTCTCCCGCCATGCGCCTCCTCAGACAGTACATAGTCTTGGAAAAGCCCATCATACTCCATGGCCACACAACCGTGGTTATTCAGGTTGCCCACTGTCCACTGACTGTCGCCTAGTAGGAAGCTTCTTTTTAGGAGAGACACACTGCATGCGAGAGGAAGTATACATAGTGGTTAGTGCCCAGGTTCAAGACCAACTGCCTGGATTCAATCTTTTTTCTACCTCTTATTATCTCTGCAACTGTAGACAAATGTGCTTTTCTCTCTCATTCCCTTAAACGTTCTTGTTAAAGGACATAGCACTAGCGCAGATCTCCCTCAGTTGCTGTGGGGGTTGAATGAGTTAATCTGCATGGAGCACGAAGAATTGTGCGGGACAAGGATGCCTGGATGGCTCAGTCAGTTACACGAGTGTCTCAGTTTTGACTCAAGTCCTGATCTCAGGGTCATGGGATCAAGTCCCACATAGGGCTCTGCACTCAGCGAGGAGTCTGCTTGAGATTCTCTCCTTCTGCCCCTCTCCCCACCTCCCCGCATGCACATGTGCTCTCTTTCTCTCAAATAAATCTTAAAAAATAAAAATAAAAAAATAAAAAACTATGCTGGGCATATAGGGAATAGTCATTAAGAGCTAACCATTGTTATTTTTTTTTAATGTGGAGAAAAGAAAAAACTACCATTTATTGAGCATTGCTCCGGGCCAGGCTCAGTGCTAAGCCCTTTACATTCATTACTTATCATTATTTAATGCTCACTCAATGAGATACAAGTCACTATGCGCATTTTTACTGAGTGAAGAGGCTAGACAACTTCTTAAGGCCATGAGGCTAGTGAGCCTTACATCTAGGATAGGATCTGAACCCGGGGCTGTCTGATCTGAAATCCTACGTGGAGGCCTATGTAGGAGAAGCAATAGTGTTTCAAGAGAACTGTCATCAGAAGAATTATGGTGGTGACTAACAGCAAAACAAATAGCAGAGAAGGGTACTCATGTGAGGAGCGTGTGCTGGCGGAGTGCAGGGCTCAGCTCAGTAAGTGTAGCAAGACAAATATCCTTTTTCTCGAATATACTAAAGGAAAGTGTGACAGAGGCCACAGTTTGACCAACCCAGCTGTCATTCCCAGTCCCATTCCCCTTTTCTCACAGAATGTCGATTTTAATAGAGTAACTATGCATCCATTCCTGGGAAGTGACCCCTGGTCCTCTCACTCACCTCTACTAGCTGCTCACACTCCTGTTCTTCTTTACAGCCAGCCACCCACGTCAGACCCTGGGGCATAGAAGGAAAATTTTCAGAAGGCTTCAGAGAAAAACTAGTTTCTTAAAGGCCAAAAAATCTAGAGCCCAATCAAAAGAAGGTCTTTTGCCCTTGCCCCTTTCTTTAAGCTTGGGATGTGCATGCAATGTCTGGAACTGTAGCCACTATCTTAAGATCATGAAGCATGAGAACGAAAAGCCATTAACCCCGAGGATGGATGGAAAAAGCATGCAAGGATCATCAAGTGATTGAACAAACTCTGAGACCACTTAGCTCCAGACTTCTTAAGTAATAAATGTAATTATGAGTTCATTCACTCAATACTTAGTCAAGTGTTCTCCTCCTGACTGACAGAAAGAAGTAAAAGCTTAGCCTAGTCAAAATCAAACTCCTCCATCGCATTCTCATGATCCATGGCTTATACCTTGTTCTGCCTGATGTTTCCAAGGCTAGCTGCTATACAACTTTCCTCTTCCCCTTTCTATAGCCGACCCTACCACCCCCAGTATCATCCATGATGAACTATTTGAAGGAAGGAAGCTTGAATCATTTTTTTTAGCCACTGCCCCCACTCCCCAACCTCACCTGCCACAGGGACTTGCTATACTCTTCCATCCTGAATCGTCCTGTCCCTTGGAGACAAAAAGGTCAGCACACACACACGTACGCACAAGTGTTCACTCACATATACACACGTGGAACCGCATACAGTCATGGACCTGAAGCAGGAATCCCAGGGCTACTGAACATGCTGGAAAGAAGAGGCAAGGATGAGCATAAGTGGAAAGAGACTGAATGAAAAAAAAAAAATCTAGGTAGCACAGGAGGAGGGAGAGAAAGAAAACAAGCCAACACGACACGGCAGCAGCTCAAAGCCTTGACATCCACGAGATTTACGGCACTAATATGCCAGGATGCCCGCCGTAATGAGTTTTTGTAAAAACCATGTCTCCTATCTCAGATTCAATTAAACCAGACAGTGTTTATTTGAGAGCTTTCTTGTTACGTGACAGGAGGGCTGGCAGGGCCCCAAACTCAGCTAACCCACGTGTCCCTTGCCTGGCACAATTTATGTGTCAATCACACTGTTTTCGGGTGGTCGGGTAGTGAAATGAATGGGTGACTGTGTGTCCTGACAGAGACAAAAGCCTGGCACCAAATGATGCCGTTTTCTTCAGAATTTGAAAAGGAAACCCGCACTGGAAATAGTTAAACCAGTGATTGATCCAAACGTTGGTTATCTGACCAGCCCTTTGTGTTGAGCAGGCAAAGCCAGAGTGAACTCTTCCTAAAGATCATCTAAGAACAAGCGAGAAGTTTGTTAGAGCAGAGCATGACGAGGTAGGGGGAAAAAGCATCTTATTCAGGAAATGCATCTGCTCAGATCGCCAGTCACCATACAGAGGTGCTTTTGACTGAACGCACTTTCTATTCCACTCTTCATCGCCTTAGAATGAATAAACAGCCCCTCAAAATGCCCTTGGTAGGACACGTGCGTGTGGGGAGGGACGGGGAGGAGAGCAGAGTCCCTGGCAGAATGAGAAAACAGAGCTTGCTGAATGACGCTGTGCTCAGCCACAACGGCAGTTTCTTCCTCCTGACTCTGAAATCAATATTAAATTAATCCGTGGGCGTCATCTCCCTGGATAACTTCCCAACCTTCCTTCGTGGCCAATCACGGTTCCTTCGCCCTCATCCATTCACTTGTATGGCATGTGTACTGTGTGTGTGTGTGTGTGTGTGTGTGTGTGTGTGTGTGTGTGTGTTTCTACACCAGCAAAGTACATATTCCCTAGGAGAAAACCAGCATAAACACATCAGCTGCGCCCTGTTACTAGAGTTAGCAAGGAAATCATTGAAAACTAAGATCTGCAGGAAAGAAGAGTCAGAGATAATTCTTCAATCCTGAGAGTATCTATCTCCTGCTTTTCTGCTCTGTCACCTGGGCAGGGTCTGGTAAGGGAATATTGACCTCGGGCAGAATCTGTTCTGACATGTTATTCTGAGTTTCTGAGGATGCTTGGTGTTCTAATTAGTGATTATTTGCTATTGTCTTAATCTTCTAATTCCCTGATTTTACTTGTTTGAAACTTTCTAGGACACAGTGATTTCTTTGTTGAGGTTGGACTTGACAACACGACCTAAAATAATAACTTTAAAAGCTTTCCAAGGCTTGAGACAATAGAATGAACCTCAGTGCCATTCTCCCCAGGGATATTCTTTTTTTTTTCCTTCTTTTTAAATTATTGTGATTCTTCTAGGCCAATGGGTGGCCCTCTGTTCTGTGACTATTCTTAAACCCAGATTTGCTTCTTCTTTGGCTTCGCTTCTGCTCTTTACCAAGAAGCACGAAAGCATCTCAGTTATAAAAAGATTCATGGTCAAAGACAAACAACGCACGGAAGAAATATGATATCAATTACATTGTAACAGAAGTATTGCGTTTCTTTAAGTAAAAGCATGCAATCTGCAGCCTCTGAGGGGGAAAAAAAAGCCTAGCATTATTAAGCTCTGAGCAGAGGCTGGACATTTTGAATAAATCCAAACAACCTGCAATGCAGTTATTATATTTTGTAAGTGAAGAAGCTGGAGTTTGGGGAGATGAAGCCATTTGCCCATTAACACAATGACAAGCCAAGACTGAACTCTTAGCAGAATGCCCGTATCTGGCATCCTGCTTACATATTGGCAATAAAACATATTCCCACCACCCTCTATACCTTCACTCTTCCAGGCCCCTGTCCCCTCCTACAGTGCCAAGAGCGGTGCATGGGCAGTCCCACCAGAAGCCACAGCTAACGATAGGGGTCCTGAGAGTGAATGGCATCAGTCAATGTCCTATGTAAACCTTAGTGGCACAGCCCATGTGTCTGGGCTGTAGGACATCCAGCATGCCGAAGGTCCTTGGCAACTACTGAATACCATCAAGAGGAGGGGGAGATCATCATCCCTAAAGGATAAACCAGCAGTTACTATTTTGTTTCAAAATGGTATCCTATTCCTCGTGGTTCTGTGTAACAACCTTGGTTAGGCCCTTGATTCTCTGAGCCTAGAGAAGAGATCTTTGACCTCTATCCAACTACAAAAGAGGCAGGGGATTATGAGGAGAGTAAGGCTGTTGGCTTCATTACCTGGCATGGGAGGAAGCGGAGGACTCTAGTCTGTGCCTGTGTTCTCAGCTTGGGAAACACTTATATGTCAGTGGTACTTCTAGCTTTTCACAAAATCAGCCTCATATGCTGGCCCCAGCCAAGACCAGGAACAGATGGTGTCCTCCAGCACACTCAGCTCTGGGAGAAAAGTTCCTCCTGCCTCTCTCTCAACTGTGGTATTGTCCGTTGCACCCCTGTGCTAATCTGAAACTCCAGAGCCACACAGCCTGGGTTCAGCCCCCAGCTCTGCCGCTTACTGACCATGTGACTTTGCATAATCACGGAGTGTCTGTGCACCCTCTCCCTGAAATGGAGAAGGGTCGTGGGACCTAACCCTGGGTGACTGAGAAGGTTAAATGAGAGAGTACATGTGAACTTCTTAGAACGTTGCTGACTTGAGTCAAGGCTTTCTATGTGATAGCTATTTCTAGTGTAATTTTAATATGGCTCCCGATGATTTTTAGAAGAGGCAGCTTCCAGAAATCCCCCCTTAAACCCATCCAGTTATCTAAAGTACGGAAGAGACCAAGGAGCCAAGATCCTATGGCAGATGCTCAGGATGCGAGGCTGTGTGGTAGAAGGTGAGGGTCCCCGAATTAGCCATCGTCACCTGGGAGTAAGTCCCTCATCTGCCTGCATGAGCCATAGGGCCTCCCACACGTCACAGGACCTCCTTAGCCCTCCTCACTCCCACCGGCTATGGGTAGTATTATGTCAAACCAAAATTCATATGCTGAACCTCCAATGTGATAGCACCTGGAGACAGGGACTTGGGATAACTGGGGTTAGATGTGGTCACAAGAGTGGGGCCCTCATGATAGGATTAGTGTCCTTGTAAGAAGAGACACCAGGGGCGCCTGGGTGGCTCAGTGAGTTGAGGCCTCTGCTTTCGGCTCAGGTCGTGATCTCAGGGTCCTGGAATCAGGGCCCACATCGGGCTCTCTGCTCAGTGGGGAGCCTGCTTCCTCCCTCTCTCTGCCTGCCTCTCTGCCTACTTGTGATCTCTCTCTATGTCAAGTAAACAGATTAAATTAAAAAAAAAAAAAAAAAAAAAGAAGAGACACCAGGAGTTCTCTGTCTCCCTCCATTCTGTGTGAGGACACAGCCAGCAGGTGGCTATCTACAAGCCACGAAGACGACCAGGCTGACACCTTGATTTTGGACTTCCAGCCTCCAGAGCCATGAGAAAGTAACTGTCAGTTGTTGAAGGCACACGGTCTGTGGCATCTTGTTACAGCAGCCCCAGCAGCCCCAGACCTGGCCCGCACCCAATACCAGCCTTCCTTACAGCTCCTTCCCGGCGTGCGGAAAGGTGGGGCTCCTGCCTTAGCTCCCACTGCAGAGAGGGTTTCAAGGCCAGTCATTATCTAAGGGCCACTGCAGTCTGTGATGGCAAGGACCCCTCGTGCTCTGGCAGAGCCCCTGCAGAATCCATGCCTACAAATTCTTAGCTCCCCTGGCTTGGAATTCCTACTAGAAAGTAGTTCTGGGGGCACCTGGGTGGCTCAGGTCGTGATCCCAGGGTCCTGCCATCAAGCCCCGCATTGGGCTCCCTGCTTCCCACTCTCCCTCTTATCCTGTTCATGTTTCCTCTCTCGCTGTCATTCTCTGTCAAATACACATTTTTTTTTAAATAAATAAGTAAAAGTCAAAGAAAGTGGTTCTGGTCGCACAGAATATACATAGTAGTATCTCACATAACTACTAATGTCTTCCCTTTCTTATCTTGTCAGTTTGGTAGGAAATCTTCCAGACGTATAAGATATACTTTACCTGGGGCACCTGGGTGGCTCAGTTGGTTAAGCAACTGCCTTCAGCTCAGGTCATGATCCCGGAGACCCAGGATCGAGTCCCACATCGGGGTCCCTGCTTGGCGGGAAGCCTGCTTCTCCCTCTCTCACTCCCCCTGCTTGTGTTCCCTCTCTGGCTGTGTTTCTCTCTGTCAAATAAATAAAATCTTTAAAAAAAAAAGATATACTTTACCTCCTTAAAATGTATGTGTGTGTGTGTGTGTGTGTGTGTGTGTGTGTATACATACATACATATATATTCAGCTTTCCTTGATAACATGTTGAAATCATTCTGAACATGAGTAAAACAAGACCTTCAGTTGCTTTTAGGATATGCAATACTCTACCTCCAATACCATTCTGGGGATTCCACGTGACCCCCAACTCCTGTCATATTGGATGTTACTCTTTGTGTTGGATGTGAGCCATCACCTGCGCAGCAGTGAGGAGTTCCTCATGGTGGCTTCACGTCACCTCCATGGAATGAAATGCACCACCCTTGGCAGGGAGCTATGCTTCCCAGTGGCTTTTAGGTCTTTCCCTAGCCAGGCTTGCCCCCAGGGGTTCCCCTTCCTCCTACAATGCGGGGTGCTGGTCATCTAAGTGCCAGGCTGTGGGCATTACTGCCGATGGGACTGCTTTGAGGGGCCAAGAACACAGAGATCTCACAACGGACGCCACAGAGAGTGAGTAAGAAGTCACTCATCATCCACATTGTAAACAGCAAGTGCCGGACACAGAGGTGACCACTGCAGATGGTTGTCGGCAACTCGATGACCAGACATGGGAGCCAGACACTGGGAGGGTCCTGACGTTGGAGAAGTCAGAAACATTTCTGTTGCAGGAATGGAGAGATGAATCGAGAACGTTCCAGGAAGCCTCGAAACCCATTGCTGCGGCTGCTCCCGGAGCCGTGACTCGATTCCCAACTGGGAGTCTTCCTGCACCCAAGTGATTTGGGTCCCCTTCGCCCTCTTAACAAGGCCCTGTTCAGATGAATTGTCTAAATGGTTGTTTCCATGACAACCACTGATCCACTGATTCTCAGAATGCCAGAATCCGGAGGCAACAACCATGCCGGAAACAGACCTGAAATTTGCTCCTGGTGGAGCCAGAATAAGAGGGCTGGGGACAAGGAAAGCGAGAAGCAGGAAGGCAATTCACCAGAGCAGCTCTGTTCCCCTGCCAGCCCTTTTCAGGGAAATCCTGTCACTGCAGTCCTCATACACCTCGCCCTGCTGATCGTGTTTCTCCATTGGCTTTGAGAAATGGCTTATGTATTCAGCTCCGACTTGATATATATCTCAGTCTCCCTAAGCCTCGGGAAGGCGGCACGTCCATCTCTCAATTGAGTTGAACAGTCATAAAATTTCCATTGCTTCACCACCTCTTTCTCAACCTCTACTAAGAGATTATGTATAGGGAATCTACCTCATTTCCTTTTATTTTGGTTTTGACTCCATTCCTTCTGTTGGGGTAAAGTCTTTGTTTCTTTCCAAACGTCTTTTAGTTGGCAGAGTGAATTTGCTTTGTGAGACTGTCTCGATCTCTCCCTGTCTCTCTCTAACGTCACTCACTTTGTTGCCCCGGAGACAAGATAAATTCACAACTCTCTCTTCCCCCCCCCTTCTCTTTCTGTGGGCAAAACTGCATGAGATTTTTATAACTTGAAACATAGAAAAAAATGACTATTTCTTAATTCCAATATTGTGTCTTTTATCTTCTGTTTATTCAGCTTAGAGCCTCAAGTTCAGGTTGAAGTTGGTCACACTGAATCACTCTGGCTTGTTTTCCCAGTTCCAGGAATATCTTCTTAGTCGATCCTCCACCAGGACACTAAAAACATACATTAACAATAGCCATTTATTTATCCACACACTGGGTATGTGTGTGGATAGTGTGCAAACAGTGCGCTAGATGAACAAGAATATCTTTGCCCTTTAGGAACCCATTAGGCCCAAAGAGGGGATGGCAGAGAGAGCAACTCGGATACATGACAAATGGTGTGAGAAGAGAGTGTGACGTGTTCTCTGGGGGCAGAGGAGGAGCCTCTGATTCAGGGCTGAGAGGAAAGGAGGAAAGGGATGTAGAGGGGGAGGGAGTACTCGAGGCAGTCCCCCAAGATGGAATCAGTGCTGAGCAAAGGCCTATAAGAAGTGGCACTTCAACCAGTTTGGAAGTCCCCCGAGAGGTGCCCAGCTAGTTCAGGGAATGTCGACTGAATTGAAGACCACGAGTGGAAAGTCTTCTAGGAAAGAAGAAAATATGTAAAGGCACAAAGGTCAAACAGAGCACGGGGAGTTTGAGTCCTCAGGCCCCGATGCTGAGAGACTTAGGAAGGGCTGCCTACAGGGCACGGTTAGACCCTCCCTCCAAGATGACAGAGTAGAGGACCAGAATGTCAGGCAGAGAGGGAGCAGGTCAGGGTCACAACCCCGGGCCAAGAACTGTCCTGGAAAAGCCATCCTCAAACTGCCCACATTTTGAGAGGTTGCTTGCGTTTGACACGGAAGTCCAGGGAGAGAACGTTGAAGGGCGCCCTGGAGAAGCTTCCGTGGGTCTCTGGCCCGACAGATGGCAGCACCCTGCAGTTGCCGCTTCTGGACGCGCGAGGCCAGATTGCCCGGGGGCAGTGGGACAGAGAAGATGCGGTGTGACAGCTGAGAGCAGCACGGAGGCCTCCCGTCTCGGGAGCCAAAACGGGCAGGCTTTCCCAGCTCGGGAGCCAAAACGGCCACCTAAATCAGAACCCACCATGAAGGGGTGAGCAGTTCCTCCGTGTCAGGTGAAAGGGCGCCATTCCGAGCCCCATCCGGAGAAGATGGAGCCACCGGAAGGCGGGGCTCACACGGGTTCCCACGTGTCCCAGGATGCTTCCAACTACTGCCCACTGTGCTTTCCCGCTGATTATTTGTTGCCCCCTCCTCCACAGCCCATTTGCCATTAGAACCAGGCCATATGATTGAGATATAGAGCCCCAAGAAGAGGATCTACTAACTGTTGGAAAAAAAACCAATTGCTCATGCTGTGAATTCCAATTCTCACTCTAAAGGCAGCAGACTTTGTAAAACCGTTAAGAGAAAGCATTTTATCAGGACTCTCAAAACTTTTTTTTGGAAGAAGAGGAACCAAGATAGGACTGTGGCCTCCCTCCCCCAGATCCTCCCTTCCCCCTCCTCCCACTCCAGCCCTGTGCGCTCAGAACCCTGTCTGGAGGTGCCAGACAGGAACTGCCCACCAGTCAACCTGGTACTACAAGGGACTCCTGCGGTGACGGGAGGGGGCTGGGCAAATGAGAATGATGGTGGCCTCATAGAGCCTTGCATTCCCCTGCATGCTCGGGGGAAAGGGGGCCAGGAGCCCCAGGTCCCCTGGGGAGAGCAGAATCATCTGGGGCACTGAGGAAGGCCTGTCACAGAGAGACAGGTAATGGAAATATGTGAAAAGTAGAATAAGTGGAAAAAGGGATGGCTGGATGGATAGATGGATAGACAGGCAGCTTTGCAGCAGGAAGTCAGAAATCCAAGTCCAAAGGAAAAGCTGGGTCAGAAATGGAAGGCCATAGCAAGGACTAAGGATGAAGGGCTGTCAGAGCACACCCACAAGATTTCTTGCAATGATTTGCTCCTTGCTGAGTTGTTACTGAGGCAGATTTCTCTCTGGCAGCCCCCTGGGTGAGGGCCGGACGGGGGAGAAATGGGGTGGTCTCACGCTTCTTTCTAGTCACTTGGCTGTTACTCTCTTAGGATAAAATGAAAACCCACGAAGACTAGAAAAGTGGTTATTTTTATAGGACCCTTCTACCATATAACCATGGGTTGAAAGTACTGGGAGAAATGTCATCTTTAAATCCAGAAGTAAGGTTACATGGACAGTACCCAAACACAATATAAAATCCTTGTTTAAAAAGAAAAAAAAAAAAGCCATCATTACTACAACCTGTAAACCCTCACCTATTACAACCTTTTGAGTATTTACCTATAAACAAATACTAAGCTCTATTTACACCCACACAGGAATTCCCCAAGGTAGTGATAATGTTCCCCAAATCCCTACTCAGATTTCATTTAAACAGAATGGTCCCGATGAAACCATGCAGGCTGTATTTGGCCCTGACATTCTGCCGGAAGTTGGTGTTCTTGCCAGAAAGCAAATATCCTGGTTCTGTGATTTCATCTTGAGATTCTGGTGCCACTTTTCATATTGCAGCGTTTCTGGGAAGAGCCACATGGACCAGACCAGATTTGGTTTAGTTCTAGGCTGGCCCAGGAGGAATCTGCCCTCACCCACCTCACGATTGTCTGTTAACTGAAAGTTCCCTGTTGTAGGAAAATCCAGATTATCCAAAAGAATTGTTTTGAACCAAAGTGAACCAAACAAAGGTTACCCAGCAACCCCTTTTTGTTTCGGTGTTAGGAAAATCTGTCCTAAAAAACAGAAATGCAAAAACAAAAATACTTCACCTCTGAGTAACTATAAAGAATATGCACATTCGACCTTTTCTTGATGATTTAGAGTCTTGTTTGGAATAGGTTCCTGAGCACCCATGACCAGGGTCCAGTCACAACATCCCAGTCCATCCATCCTAAGTCAGGAATAACTAGAAGAAGTGTACAGTTGCTAAGAGCATGAACTCTGAAGCCAGATTACTTGATTCACTCCTGGCTTTGCCCCTTAGTAGCTATGCGATCTTGAGCATCTCTGGGCCGCAGTTTATTAGTCTGTAAAATAGGAGACTAATAACAGTACCCACCTCTCAAGGCTGGTATGGACGCTGAATGAGCTGATGTGTGTAATGTGCTTCTGCCACACCAGGTTACCTGGTTGGCCACTGTCACAACCTAGAGATTTCAGGGACTCCCAGTGGGAGTCTGTGCCTGGTTCAGCAGAACCATAGTCTCCTCCTCATCCCATTACCCTGAGTTCTGAAACCTGGCTGTCAGTTCTTCTCTTGATCCTCCCCCACATATCCAAGCCCCTGTCATCCTGAAGATATAGATGCTGGCAACGGGAGGATATCAGTTGACCTCAGAGAGCCCCCTGGAAACTGCATCTCTAAAATAAATACTGTAACCAAATGAGGGTAAGTTTGCAAACTTAAATTCAACTTTCCAAGAAATAGCATATTTTTTATTTTTATTCACTCCAACTCTGCACAAGGATTCCAAAATTCAATCTTAGTACCTCTGGAGGCTTTCTGGCTCCCAGGGTCATACAGGAAGCCAACATGGTCTTTTGAAGTCCTCGTGCCTGGTATTTCCTAGCCCATGCCAGGAGTGGAAGAAGCTAATTATTACGGGGCCAAGGTCCCCATTTCCTGGACTCAAGCACCCTGAGAACTCTCTACAACCATTTCTGCCCAAAGTCTCACTGCTAACTTGGGGTGTGGACGGAGGGGAGGTGAGGGCACCATGACTCAGCAGACCCACCCATCTCCACCAGTACCTCAGTCTGGGTTAATAGCTCCCCATCCCTCTCAGTTTTCACTTGCACACCCCAGAGATCCTCATTTCTCTCTGCTGTCTCGGGACTTCATAGTCGAGCGACCCTAGATGACCCGTCTACTTTCTTAGAATAAGAAAACTGAGATAAAATAAGTGACGCACAACAGTGTCTCGTTCAAGTGCATTCTTCTATCGCAGCACAAAGCCCAAACAGTATCTTAATACATTACCTTGACATACAAGCTTTGTGTGTTGCTTACTAATCATTCTCATGAATACTAAATGCAGCAACATAATTCTGGTGAACGGAAGGTCCCGATTCGTAAGGTCCTACCAAATCATGCTTTGAAGTGCTTTGTTTCCAGCGCACAACTAAGAACCCTAACTGCTTGTGTTATCCAGCCAGCAGAAAAAGCTGATCTTGTTCATGATTGAGTGACAGGCATTACCAATTTCTAATTTGGGGGCAGATAGATCAGGAATATACATGTCTCTTTGTACCTCTGGCTGCATCTCCCCAAAAAGGTGGGATTTCGGCTGAAGCAGCTTCCACAGTCCTCCACATCCCGTCCTCCCAGCAGACTGCCAAGAATCCCAGGGGCTCTTGCCCAGCGAGGATGGGGCCACACCCACTAGCTATGGGAGTTGGAAGGGCTCTTGCCTCCTGGCATCACACTAAGTACACGCTCGTACATGTGCCCAGAACCAGTGGTGGGAAGACAGGTAGGGACAGAGAGGAGGACAGCGGGGAGCATCGGCCAAAGTGAGCCCTTGGCACACTCATCCCACCTTATCGAACAGTATGCCTCCGGTTCAGAAACTTTAATCATCTCCATATGCACTATCTCTTTCGATCCTCGATCCTTGCAATGACCCAGGGAAACAAAACTGACAGCTTCCTTACTGAGCAAGAGAGCATCCATGACGGGCTGAGGAGCTAAGGAATTTACCTGCCCAAGGTCACTCAGACAGAATGTGAGGGAACTACACAAAACTGTGGCTGTCCCAATTTGTAGGGAAGAAAGATGCTGCCTTTTTTTTTTTTTTTTGAGAAAGCATTTCATTCCTATTATGTCATTTACTCCCCTCCCCTAAATCCAAGAAAGCAGGACTAGCACTTCATGGGTAACAAAATGTGAAATTGATGATTTGCCCAGCGTGACAGAAACAGCCAGTAAACAAAAGAAGGCTCTTTGGTCTTCAGATCCTTTGCTCCTTCCCCCAACCCCTCACTGCCTTTCCATGAGCCTTTCGCTCTATTCCTTTGTCAGTTGGCAGCCAAAAACATCAACCCCCAGAATCAGGGTGAGTGCTTGGTGTCAAGTGTGCGTCTAATCCGCACCAGGCACTGTGCTCATTTGGAGAATACGAGAGCCGATGGGAGGTGATCCCTGACGGGGTTCCAGGACCAGCAGGGGAGACAACGAACAAATAGTACGCTGTCAGCAATGAATGCTGTTATGTTGGAGAGCAGGGGAACTAAGCCTATTCGAGGTGGGGGAGATGCATCCTTCCGGCCCAGGAAGTGAGTGGAGACGATACCTAAGCTCTCCACAGCATCACCCCAACACAGGAATCTGCTTACATGCAGCCTAAAAGCTGAAAGGACACTTACCTCCAGCCCTTTATTGAGACTAATGAAAATTATGGGGCAGAAGAGCGATCAGCTACACTACTGATCTTTCCTACTCCAAGCGATTTAATTGAAATTGTCCCGAGTCATGCTTAATAATGCTGGATGTTTCTTGGAGCCACAGCAGGCACAAACTCTCAGCAGCCAAGTTGTTTATTGAAATCCATCCCGGAATATGTGCCACGCTTACCATTATAGCTTCTGCAAGGAAAATGAAAAGGCCAAATTTAGTAGCAGATGACAGGTGTTGGGTCCAGGCGTTTCCGAGAAGCTTATGAAATCCTGTCCTGTTTACTCAAAAATCTAAATCTCCCTTCCCAGAGCCTATCCTTCTCACAAGGATGAAGGGAGAGCTCACACGGGGGCTGTTCCTTCCTGCAGCTTACAGATGAGGAAATCAGAACTGCCGGCCTCCGGGGTGCCCGGGGGAGGTTGGGCAGACCAAGGCCGTAGGAGAGGCTGGCGTCACCGTCACCGGTGCCCTGAATAAACCCTCCAGGCAATGACGAGAAGAAAGCCACAAGGTGTCACGTGTCTACCAGCACCCTGGCCCTCCATCTTCTTAAGCAGGTGGCTTTACAGGAAAAGACCAGGGACCAGAGACAGTGGCAGAAGAACAAGTCAGCAGCCCGGCCACCTCCTAAGGCCGGGCGCCTTTTCCTGGACGTGCCTAGTGACAGCAGCCTAAGGACAATGGCCGATTTCTTCCCAGCACAGGTAGCAAGAGAGGAAAGCTGCCTGCGGATTGCTGCTCCCCAAACAAGTGCTGGTGTTAATATTTTAAACAGCAGGGTCAGTGATCATCTTGGGACTCATCTATTAATAAAGAAGGTTTTTCTCCTGCTGACGCTCAAAAATCCTTTGCATTTTGAATCTTTATTTAAAGTTGTGGCTTCGTTCAGCAATGCTGTTTTGTAACATTTGTAGAGCTCTGACCCAGGCCCCAACATTTTCTCCTACACTCCCAAGTCGGTCTCATTCCCTTCTCACCGCGTGGCTCCCGTCCCCAGGGCTACACCCACGCCTGCCATCTCATTTCCATCTGGTCAGCCCCCAGGAGCTATTTTGGGTCTGACCTGCTTTTAATCCACTTTTCCTGCTGGCGCAGGATCAGCCCCTCTACCCTCCTGGGACTCTTTCCTCTACGGAAACTTTGAAAAATACAGACTTCCCACAGGGCAAAAGTCAGCACCCATCTGAGTTCAGAGGGCCACCAGGAGATGCCAAGTCCCACCCTACATGCCTGGGCGGGGGGCAGAAAGGCAGGAGCTGGCCTCCCCATCCTCAACTCTCTCAGCTCCGCACTCCCTCCTCTGCTCTGCTCCTGCCTTTGGCTCCCTCCTGCAGTCTCTTCTTAGTGTACCACACTATGAGGCTGACCTTGGCTCAGGTTTTATTTACTCTGTGCCTGGAGCGCACACACATTTGTATAGCTAATTCCTGCTGGTCTATCAGGCTTCTTCCGGTCTCCAAGGTGACTCAGGGGCTCCTCCCCCACACTCCTGTAGACTCTGCCCCAGGAGGGCTGTGACCCCAACCTTGTAGAGCTGGACCTTTTCTCTGTCTGTCCTTGAACCCCTCGTGCCAAATTACCAACTCCTTCCAGGTAACCACCATGCTTCGTTTACCCCATGCCTTTGCTGAGCAGAATTTAAGCGAGCCAGAACAGTGTTGGCAGGACCAGATGAGAGACAGGAAGAAGAAAGGACTGGAGGAAGAGAAAAGAAAAAGCACCATTTGGTGCAAAGGGAGAAGTCCCCTCTAAACTCTGCCTCCACTATCTTGCTTGACTTTGTATATGGACTAACACCAAGCTGATGATGAATTAGACAGAAACGCTGATAGTCTCTCTCACCTCCGCTGCCTATAGAAAGAGTCCCCGGGCGCCTGGGTGGCTCAGTGGGGTAAAGCCTCTGCTTTCAGCTCAGGTCATGATCTCAGGATCCTGGGATCGAGGCCCTCATCAGGCTCTCTGCTCAACAGGGAGCCTGCTTCCTCCTCTTTCTGCCTGCCTCTCTGCCTAGTTGTGATCTCTCTGTCAAATAAATAAATAAAATCTTTAAAAAAGAAAGAAAGAAAGAAAGAGTCCCCAAGTTCCCTGTCTCCAGGGGCCAGGTTAGATAAGATCAGTGTGAAGAAGTGGGCCAAATGTTAACCAGCAGGGGAATAGTGGAGCCATAGAAGCGCTATGGAGAGACCCTCACTGGCCCAGACACTAAAAATCCAGGGGGGGTTTAGACATTCAGAGCAAGAAGCTCTGCATTGCAAAAGACCAGCCTGGAAACAGAACCCATTTCCCCTTGTTTTTCTGTATTTTATTGGTTTAAAAATGCACTCGAAAGTGTTCTTCAAAACACGATTCTATCTGCAAGAAACTACCATTCAGCACGTTGTTTCTACGGGGAAATGGAGTTCATGTTCTAACTCTAAATGTGAGGCATGCCCTAGCGCTCTGTGCTTGATAATGACAGCATCCATCGTATCAACATCTGAGGGACGGAACTCCAATAGGGAGGCCACCCCGGGCACAGGAAGCTTGGGTCCTCTCCATACCTCTGTATCTATGTCTGTATTCCCCTCAGACATGATGACGCCACAAAACAGCCGCAGGAGCCACATTATCCACAGCCCCTTGCCTGCTGTGTGTCATTCCATGCTCTCTGCCTCCCCTTCACCTGGCTCTTTTCTTTTCATACTTGGGGGTCTCTGCTTTCCTGGACCCTCCCCCAGCAAGGTTAACTGACTCCCCAGATGCTTCCAGAGCACTACGGACCTCCCCCAGCCCAGCGCTTACCCACACCAGAGTGTAAATGTCATCTGCAGTTGGCATCTCCCCTACACTGGCCAGTGCAGGTCATGGGTATGTTCCCAACACTTGGCCAGTGTAACATACTTAGTGGTCAGCATTGAGTGAAGGAGAAAATAAATCAGTGAAAGAGTAAATGAACAAAGTGGATAAAGCAAACTTTCCAGCTATATCTCTGACCAGGTGTTCTCAAACACATCACATAACACACTGTCCTATCAAAGGACGAGAACAAATCTTGAGTCTGCAATTCCCCACACCTGCAGGTTCAATGCATATTTCATCTTCACAATAACCTCCATGACATAGGTATTCTTTTACAAAAAAAAAAAAATGTAAATCGAAGACCAGAAATACTGAATAACTTGCCAAACATCACACAGCTAGTATGTGGCTGAGTCCCAAACTCGAGCCCAGATTTACTGACTATAAAAACCTCTGTTTTCCCACCACACTACACTTTTCAGAGGTTGGGGAGATCATTGACGTAGAGAATAATTGTGCTGCTGCCACCACTCTGAGCCTTAATATTCTGTGTTGGATAACCTCTTAGTTGAGAGGTCAACCCCCAGATCAGATTCTGGATCACAGTTGTTCAGTCTTCATTTCACCATCCTGGGATTTCTGTAGGTATTGAGCATTCCCTCCACCTGCTGTCCCAGACCGGCCTCTCCCATTTCCCATTCTCACCTAGCACATTTTAAGAACCAGTAATGGACAGCCTCAAGCCACATCCCCAAATCTTCCTAATTAAAATATTAGGGGAATATTTGTCATCATATTTTGGTAAATATAAGGAGGAGTAAGAGAGAGACAGAGGCAGAAAGAGAGAGAGAAGCTGAAAGAACAAAGCAGTCATAAACAATAGGCTCTTAAAATAACACTATGTGGTGGAGGTGTCATAATGACGCACATCACTAGAGAAGAGAACAAAATGGAGGAAGCTCTCTGGCCAGTCTTTATACCTTATAAAATTACTGATTAAAATAATTCTTAAAGTCACGTAGTATTAAGTGACAAGTAGTTTAACTACGATAGTATGAGTCAACTACTGCATATTCTGTTCTATTTTAGCATTGAATCCTAAGATGATTCAAGCTAAACATGTTGTCTCCTGAACTGATTTAAAATCAGATCTGCCTGTAGGAGAAGAGAGAGACTCGCTGGCCAGGACCCCAAGGGGCAGCCAGTCTGCACAAATTCCAGCCCAGGATCTATAAAAGCCTGAGACAGCTGCATGGAAAGGACCCAGGGCTGTTCCCACTGGCTGATGTGGTCTTTGAAAATGGGCCAGCAAGGCTGACAGAGAGAGAAAGCAGACCTTTTAGAACTCAGCAACTCTGCAACATAGACACTGGAAATGGACAAGGGCTGCCCTGTTGAATTTGCAAATGTGAATGTCACCATACTTATGAAAACAGTTCCGGGTACAGCCTATGCCACCCAGCAGCTCATCAAGTTTGGTTTAGGGTGAGAGGCGATTTTATGTCTACCCTCTATCAGGCAGAAGGCTCATAAAAGAGCAGTTAGCATCTATGGCAAATCCAGTGGTGTTTTCAAGGGGAAAGAGGTAACACAGAGTAGGAAAGACAGGAATTGTCTCTACCAACCAGCATACAAAGACAAACTTAGGCCACAGGGCTCCAGATCAACTACCCACTAGTCAAAACAAGAGGTAGTCTTTTGTAAGAGAAATATGTACAGCTGGAGAGCCATGGTCCCAGAAGGAAAATGCCTTAAATGAAACTTTATGCCTTCATAGATTTGCACTTTCAGATCCACAAATACTCCATCACTGTTTTCTTTTTTCCTTTTTCTCTCCTATGAACTCACTATCCCTCTGCAGGCTTAGGGGAAATTGAACGGCTGCCCATTCTGCAGCTGATAAAGAAAATATAGCACACTAAGCAAAAGAAGCCAGTCACAAGAGGTCTCATACTGTCTGGTTCCATCCGTACAAAATGTCCAGAGTAGGCAAATCTGTAGGGCAGAATGCAGATTATTCATGTTTAGGGCTGAGGTGTGTGTGGGCGGGTGGGGGAAGGGAGGCTTGGGACATGAGAGCTAAAGGTATGGGATTTCTTTTTGAGGTGGTGAATGTGCTAAAATTGATTGTGGTGATGTTATACAACTCTGGGCTATACTAAAAAATTATATATTTCAAGTAGGTGAGGTGTATGGTATGTGAATTATGAAGCTGTTGGAAGGAAGGAAGGAAGGAAGGGAGGGAGAGAAAGAAAGAAAGAAAGAAAGAAAGAAAGAAAGAAAGAAAGGGAGAGAGAGAGAGAGAGAGAGAGAGAGAGAGAGAAAGAAAGAAAGAAAGAAAGAAAGAAAGAAAAGAAGAAAGAAAGGAAAGAAGAAAGAAAAAGAAAGAAAGAAAGGGAGGAAGGAAGAAAGAAAGAAAAGAAAGAAAGAAGAAAAGTAAAGGAAGGGAGGAGGAAAGAAAAGAAAGAAAGAAGAAAAGTAAAGGAAGGGAGGAAGAAAGGGAAGGAAGGGAAGGAGAAAAAAACACAGCAGCCCGAAGGCAGGAGAAGTTCTCAGCTCAGCCTGGAGTCTTAAGTTCTCTGTTTCCTTCTCATGTGAGCATCCCCCACCTTCTCCCTCCCACTATACACATTTACACACACTAAAACCTATACTCCAACCATCTCAAACAATTTATATTTCCACCCAAACTCCCTGTACTTCTATTCCTTTGAGCTTTTGCCCAAGCTCCTCTCTATGTTGAATGCCTACCGACCCCCTTTCCCACCAAAGGAGCTCCCATTCATCCTTCAAGAGGGCTTCAAATGTCACACCCTTCAGGATGTCTCTACTGACCTCCCCTAGTAGTTAACGGGCTCCTCCTCCTCACCTCTGGAGGATGTTCTACCTGTGTCATCTGTATTATAAGGCAGGGCATTTGTCACAGGCACTGCAACCTGTTTCAATGCTGATGGCATCCCCAGAGAGACCACAAGCTCATGAAGGGTAAATAGTCTATGTTATTCATCTTGGTATTGAAAAACCTGGAACAGGGGCTGTCATACAGAAGGCATCTAGTCACTATTTACCAAATGACCCAGTAGCATGGAGAGGTGATACCTCCAGACACAGGTCATGGAAAGATAAGCAGAAATAACTCCTACTCCCATTGACAGCAGAAACATTAATGGTTTCTCAAAGATAGTGTCTGGGTGCCCAAGTCCACCCCAAGTGGGAATCCTGCCCACAGAGCTCCAGGGACCCTTCTGATGAATGCAAATGTGTGGTTAGGGAGAGACAAAAAGAGCTGTGAGCGCAAAGCAAGCGTTGAGGGTAAGAAGCACAATTACAAAGCAGTTTGCAGAATGTTTTCTAGGGAAACCAAAGTCCATAGAGACTGCTTGATCAGAACTGTGTCTAAAATGAAATCTGAGCACTTGCTGATGTCAAGTCTAGAACTTTCTGTACATAAAACAAGCACCCTGAACAAAAGAAGTAGCCAAACTCATGCTGACAAGAAAGGACAAGAAGGGTGTGAAACATAGAGAAGGTCAACTGAGCCTGAGAGAAGAGACTAAGAAGTCAGAGGGCCAGATTCTATAAAAACAAAGCTAGAAAGCTACCAATTATATCTGTGGATTTTTATGTACTTATGTTGATGGTAATGGGTAGACTTCCTTAATGTAACTTCATTCATTCTCCAAAAGTCATTACATTGGCCTCATGAAGTCCTGAGTTAAAGATGTCCCTCAGTTCTGCTCAAATAGAGACAGAACTTGCTGACTCCTGTGCAATACTAAGAGCTAGAGGAACTTCTAAGGAAAAGAAGGCATTCTAGACCCTAAGAGTTCACTTGACCTTATTGTACATTAACCTTATTATACCGCCATCCAAAAATAAACCAATAAAAATGTAGATATGAACTCCTTATGCTTGTAGCTCTAATGCAATTTGAAAAGCAACACAAGTTTACAAATTAAATGGAAATGATACCTCAAAGGTCAATAAAATTCAAATTAACCACATTAAATTAATGGCACTAATAGCATTGTTTTATGGAAACTAATTCACAGCACAAATGTGATGCTGACATTGTTCTGATGCCGGCATCTTTGAGTGTGACATGCCCGTGTCACCTTGTGCCATGGGATGATTGTTCTCCCACCACTTTCCTCAGTTTAATGTGATGCTACACCTTCATTCACGCAAAGCTTCGAGATGGCATTTGCCCTTCACCTGAGTGTCTATAGTCATAGCTGTGGGCACCCCCATTATACCAACATGCTAGTGGTAAGTTCATCATCCACGTGCTCCAACTATTCAATTAAATGTATGATTTTAAATTATTTTTGCATTATAAAGGTTAGACTACTATAAATTATTTTGCCCATAGAACCTATGGATTCCTCTTCAGAAACATTCTGTTAGATGAGCCATCAACCAGGCTACATTCTCCTATCTGTCCAACTGGTCCGACCACCCTTTATGCCCAGTGAAAGACAGACCACTCCAGAAATCTTGAAGATACAGTCATTCCCTACCCAAGACAGGGTCAGTATAAAACACAGAGATGTTTTCCTCTGGAAGTTACCAATGGAGGGAAGAATTGCCAGGAAGACAAAGGGCAGAAAAGATGACCCACCTCCCTCTTCAACAGATCCTCCCCAGTACAGCTTCTCTCCCAGCTGAGATCACCTCCCTGACCCCATTTCCTGCTAGCCACATGTGGCTGTGTCTCCCTGAAGTCTGAGAGACCAGCTAACAAAGCTGTTGATCTATTAGTTGTTTTACAACTGGCTTGTCTTGTCTTGTTTTTGTTTGTTCGTTGTTGTTTGGCTGTGGTAAAATACATATAATGTATGATTGACCCTCTTAAATATTTTTAGCTTTATAGTTAGGTAGTATTAAATATCTTCGATTGTTGTACAATCACTTTCTAGAACTTTTCCATCTTGAAAAATGGACTTTATACTCATTAAACAATAACAGCCCATTTCCCTGTCCCCCTAAGCATGGACGCCACCATTCTACTTTCTGTCTCTGTGAATTTGACTACTATAGGTACCTCATACAGTGAATTCAAACAATATTTGTCTTTCTGTGGTGGGCTTATTTCACTAACATAATGTCCTCAAAGTTCATCCATACTGTGTGTAGACCTGAATTTCCTTCCTTTTTATGGCCAAATAACCCGTTGTATGTATATCCTACATGTTGTTTATCAGTATTTCCGTGGAGAGACATTTAGCTTGCTTCCACCTTTTGGCCATTGTGAATAGTGCTGCCATGAACATGGGTGCACCTGATTTTATTTTTGACTGAATTGGCTAGATATTGGGTTTTATCACATTAACCTCTGAGTTTTCTAGATTTCTCAACTTCCTTTTAAACCTGAGAAGAGTTTGCCTCTGAGCTTGCCTTTGGTGCTTTTTTTTTTGTCTTTGGTGTATGATTTCATGTGCTTTCTGCCTTTAGGCATGGCACAAAGCTTCATGGGCAATAGGTTGCAATGGCTAGACTCCAGAACATCCTGCAGGAACTTGTAAACATGTGTGAAGAAAATATGTTTGAATCAGCTTCCCAGAGGAGGAAAACGAAGAGGGGTGTCATTCTCAGCCGTCAGCCACAGGGCTTCCCTTCAATGTGATAGGATCCCGGTGTATCCTCAGATGAACCCTGCCGTGGAACTCAGGGAAGCCTCCTCTCTCACCAGCCTTCCATTTTGTGGATTTCACAAATGCTTCAGAGGAAGCTACCTCTCTTGTAAGTGATGAAGGCAACCCAAAGTTAGCTGGAATTGTTGGGAGAGGCTGTCATTCATCATGACGCCTCTCCTGTGAGCGACACGTGAGATGTGCTATAACTTATGGAGGATCACTTAGGATGCCACCATACATGTGCATAAACACGCATACACACACCCACAGCAAGTGGGCAGCCTTCTGACCTGAAATCCATCCTCCCAGACTCAGGAACCATGTGGAAGCGCATCTTCACACAGATCTGTTTTCTCTTGGTCAAAGAAAATAACTCCGACCAGGCATATTTTTTTCCTGGTCCTATGAGAAGACATCTTTCCCACACCCCATGAGAACTTGTGTTTTCACAAAAGGGGCGATCTCAGAGATGTCTTCCCTCTCTGGGCCCACAGCTCCGCGAGGAGCCCCACACCTTTCCCGATCGCCAGCTGAGCTTCTCTCCATGCGCACCTGGTACCAAGTGGAAGAAAGAACTCCTAGGAGGCCGAGGGGTAAACATTGGAAGAGGTAGCTTTCTTAGCAAACTTCTTAGATGGTACCCACCTGCCGAGAGAAGGGAGCAAAGGAAAGAGGATTGAGCCCTAGGCTGAGAACCCTAATAGAACTCTTGCATTGCAGGGCTGGCTGCCTCCTTCTTTTGCTTATATCGCAAAGCTGATGTGAGGGCCACACAATTTGTGACGATGTTTTGTAAAACTTAATCTGCTTTACAAGTGGAAGGCATGTTGCTTTATAAAAAATAAAATAATAAACTTAATAGAGATAATTTCCTGCTTCGAAACATTTTGTTCACAATTTTAATGGCTGCAAGGTAAGATTTGCTTTTAGGAATGAGCAAACAGTTACACACCACCAGCTACATTCCCCCAGGCCTGAAGCATGTCCAATCAAAGGACTGCTTTAAGATCAAAAGGCTCTGCAAACCAGAAACCAAGCCTGGATCTGCCTCAGCCTAGTCCTCCTAGAGGGGACCAGCTCTGCAAAACAATAAATATTCCCTCCCCTTTGTTCCCAAGCAAGCTTCGTTTCCACTTTTGTTTTTTCCCTCTACATGGCTTATTTTATAACTGGAGGTTTGTTCCTCTTAATCCCCATTACCTATTTCACCCATCTCTTCACTTTCCTTCCTTCAGGTAACCACCAGTCTGTTCTCTATATTTATGAGTCTGTTTCTGTTATTTTGTTTGTTCATTTGTTTTTTATCTTTTAGATTGCACATATAAGTGAGATCATGGTGTTTGTCTTTCTCTGTCTGACTTATTTCACTTAGCATATTACCCTCTAGGTCCATCCATGTTGTATGTAAATGGAAAGAACTCATTCTTTTTTATGGCTGATACGATTCTATTTTATGTATATACCACCTCTTCTTTATTCCTTCATCTATTTGATGGACACTTGGGTTGCTTCCATATCTTGGCTACTCTCAATTGTGCTGCAATAAACAAGGGTGTATATATCTTTTTGAATTAGTGTTTTTGTTTTCTTTGGGCAAATAGTAGTGGAATTCCTGGATCATATGGTATTTCTAATTTTAATTTTTTGAGGCATCACCATACTGTTTTCCACAGTGGTTACACCAACTTACATTCTCATCAACAGTGCATAAGAATTCCCTTTTCTCCCCACCCTTGCCAACAGTTGGTATTTTTTGCCTTTTTGATACTAGCCATTCTGATGGATATAAGATAATATCTCACTGTAGTTTTGATTTACATTGTCCTGATGATTAGTGATGTTGAGTATCTTCATGTGTCTGTTGGATCTGTATGTCTTCTTTGGCAAAAGTTCTATTCAGGTCCTCTGTCTATTTTTAATTGGATTATTTGGGGGGGTGGTGTTGAATTATGTAAGTTCTTTATATATATTTGATATTAACCCCTTATCTGATATGGTATTTTCAAAATATCTTCTCCCATTCAGTATGTTGCCTTTTTGTTTGTATGGAGCCACAAAAGACACTGACTAGCCATAGAAATCTTGAAAAAGAACGAAGTTGGAGGTATCACAATCCTAGATTTCAAGATACACTCCCAGGCTATAGCAACTAGTATGATCCTGGCCCACAAACAGACACATAGATCAATGGAACAGGATAGAAAGCCTAGAAATAAACCCTTACTAATATGGTATTAATTTATAATAAGGGAAGCAAGAATATACAATGTGGAAAAGATAGTCTCTTTTATAAATGGTGTTGGAAAAAACAGACAGTTACATGCAAAAGAATAAAACTGGACCACTTTCTTACACCATACATAAAAATTAACTCAAAATGAATTAAAGACCTAAATGTGAGACCTGAAACCATAAAGCTTCTGAATGAAAACTTAAGTAGTGATCTCTTGGATATGGGCCTTAGCAACATATTTATGGATGTCTCCTTACGCAAGGAAAACAAAAGCAAAAGCAAACTATTGAGACTACACCAAAACAAAAAGCTTTTGCACAGCAAAAGAAATCATCAAAAAACAATAGTTTCCACTTTTATCTCCTTCCATACCCAAGAAGCAATGAATGCTCACAGTGCTTGCTCAGGGCAAAGTCAGAAGGAAGCAGGGCAGACAGATGACCAGACAGATGACGTAGACAGAGGACCTAGCCCACTCATTGGTGGGTGTGGAAGGGAGTGCTCTTTGCCTTATACAGATTTCTCAAAATGATTGATGGAAATATCAATGAGAAGGATCAATGGAACAAGAAATATCACCACTAGAAGGAAATACAAGTGTTCCTTTCCTATTTTATCATGAACCTCTAATGATAAAAATTCTATTAAAAGTAAGTTTGTGGGCGCCTGAGTGGCTCAGTGGGTTAAGCCTCTGCCTTCAGCTCAGGTTATGATCTCAGGGTCCTAGGATCAAGGCCTGCATCGGGCTCTCTGCTTTGCAGAGAGCCTGCTTCCCCCTCTCTCTCTGCCTACCTCTCTGCCTACTTGTGATCTCTCTCTCTGTCAGATAAATAAATGAAATCTTAAAAATAAAAGTAAGTTTGCATAAGATCCCTGATTAAAATACATTTCCATCCCTCTCTTTCACCTCCCATCACAATGGTCTCTACTTCTCTCAGAAAATTGAAAATCTAAGTAATTTTTCCAATTACTCATGATTCATTCCCCATCTGCTAAGCAGCACCTCCTCCTCTTCTCCAAACTGTAAACCCCAATATTCACCTGACTATTGGAATTCTACCCCACTAGTTAATTAGGAAGAGTATCAATAATACAGAACTTCCACCCTGAAGGACACCAGTCTCAAATATTTCTGGAATTGCAGGGGAGATGGGTTTACTTTAGGGGTGCTACGATTCTCCATCCAGGCCCCTGCTGCCCTTATTAGCCTCTTTTAAGTCCATGACAGCTGTTCCAAGCTACTCTCCATATGCTTGCTTTGTGCGACTGACCCTGGTCACATCCACACTGCAAAGTTCTGCACTGGCAATGACTTGGAGGCCGCTTGGCCCTTGGTGCCCTGGAGCCAAGCTGAGAGGTACCTGGTCAGGAAGCACCCTCCTGCTTGGATCAGGTCGCTAATCACATGGGTCTTCTGGTTTTGCCCCCAACCCTCTCTCAGGAGCTCAAAAACCAGTCTTACCCAAATGTTCAACCTGAATCTATGAGGAGACAATCAGAAAAAATGTAAAGCAACTGGCCTGGACCCTTCAAAAACCTTCATGTCATAGGAAACTACAAAAGATCAAGGGGTCTGTTCTCTAAACTCAAGGGGACCAAACACAGATGACAACTAAAGACAGTGGATGGTCTTGCATCAGGTCCTGGAATTTGAAAATATATATATATTTTTAAAAGACAGTGAAAGACCTTCGTGGTTGAGGAAATTGAGGAAATTTGAATGGGAGCTGCATATTAGATAACAGTGTTGTATAAATACCACATTTCTGAATGTGAAGGTAGTATTAAAGTGATGTTATGTAGAAAAGCGCCCCTTTTCTTAGGATATAAATGATGAGGCATTTGGGGATGGAATCAGGATGCCTATAATTAAATCTCAAGTTCAGCAAAAGTAAAACATCGGTGTATGCTGCACACAGAGAGGGAGAGAGAGAGGAAGCAAATGTTATCAAATGTTAACACCGGTGAAGCCTAGTAAAGGGTGTATGGTATCCTCCCCTTGAAACCTTTGGAAGATTTCAAATTTTTTATACTAAAATATTGAGGCTCATAATACCATGTAGAGGAGACAGACATTTTGCATTACTCTTCCACCCATATTTCTATCCTCTCTCTCTGAGATGTTCATACACTAAACTTGGGCAAAAACAAAACAGAACAACTCACACAAAACAATTCATGGGGCAGATATGAGGCATGGGGTGTTTGCTGGTGAATAACCCATTTATTCTGTAGATAAACATACTCTGAATTCCAGTTTGAACATAACTAAGATGCTACTGCCTTCGTCAATGAAGGAATTCATTAATTGTATCCATTCGGGTTTATCTGTATCGGGTGACACAGGATGAGAAATAAGGTTGTTGTACAAATGCCCAGAAGTCCAAAAGAGGATCCGGAACCCAAACACATGACCTCTCTAAAGTCTTCCAGCCAGTCTGTGCCTGCTGCAGGACTCAAATTATTTTTCACAAGGACCAACCCTTTATTCTTGATGGCTCCAGGATGATACAATATTCAATGAACACAACATTAAACATAGGTAGAACTGAGTTCTCATAAGTCCACTTTCAAGGATTAACTCAAATTCCTCTTTCTCCATAAATTTCTTCTTACTCTGCACTTTAAAAGCACTTGTAAATGCACCTCTATCATAACCTCGCTGACTATACACTCCCTCAAGGGAAAGGATAATGTGTTCTTCTTCTTTCTTTCTCCTGTGGTTCCCTTCATGAGTGATTCCAGCCACTGTCAGCTGCATTTCTCACCCATAGGCTGACTGTGCTGATGAGTCGCTTTGGCTGTCTTAGGAGTCCCAGGTTATAGGTCCAACTCCTTGCTGAGCAAACCCGTTTTCAGGCCCTCCAAGTACTTCATAGCCAAGCCTTCCCCCACTTCCTCAAAATTCTTCTTTCCCTCTTATATTCCCAGTCTCAGTCACCAAACCTCCTTGCATCCATTCAGCCAAGCTACAATCTAATTCGTGCTGCTTTTTCTCTTTATCTTCTCTCCATTGGCCAATCTATCAGGAAATCCAATTGCTTCTTTGTCTCCTAAATGGCCCTTAGACTCCACTCCCTCTCCTTCCCCCACCCTTCTGCCCCTTTCTGAGCTTAGGAGCTCAGCTCTTACCAGGACTATTACACAACACTTAACCAGCCACGCCCCTCAGACCCATCTTCTCTTCTGCAGTTAGATGACATAAAGCATGTCACCCTCAACTTAAAACCATTCTGTGGCTGTCCAACATAACAGAACAGAGTTAAGCTTCTTGCTTGGTTTACTGGTCCTGCACAAACTGGTCTCTACCCTTCTCATTTCCCCTTCTGCTTCTCCCTGCCTCACTACTCATGCTCTAATCTTGCTAACACACGTGTAGCTCCTAACAAGAGTTCTGTGGTTTCAACTTTCCATGCTCTTTTTCACACTCTTTCCTCAGCCTGGAGCTTCTGTCCATCGTTTGTTGACATAGCTATGCTTTACACCTTTCAACATGAGGCTCAGCCTCCACCACTTCTTATAAGCCTTCCCAGAAGCTCCAGGTTAGGCTGAATGGTCTCCTCCATATACCTAATGTATCCTCTACACACCTCTCCTTTGACTATAGCCATATTATAAGCTATGTATAAGTCTGGCTCCCCAGCAAAAACGGTAAGCTCATAATGGGAGGGACTGTGTCCATTTTTATTTGCCTTCAAAGGAGTTAACACAGTGCTTCGAAAATAGTCCATTTTTGTTAAAAAGCACTAGTCCTTCCCATTGTGACTATCATGGAACCATGTTGCTGTAGATGCTCAATGGATGTCTACAGAACTTGTTTCCTGGGATGGAAGTAAGGGAGGGACACAGTAGACTTTTCATCAGAATCCCAGCTGATGGGAGGGTTCATTTGATATATACCCATTGAGTGTGGGGCTCTGTTGCTTTTTCTAAACACTTTCTCCAAGTATGGCCCTTTTTCAACAATCATGACATGATCATTGAGAAGCCTGTGGTAAACAGACATGAGAGGAAACAGTGCAAAATACCTGGTTGAAACACCAAGGCCCTGGCTATGAGGTGTGAAACAATGATAGTTTAGCAAGGACCCTTTTTCCTGTACTTTGTGCCAAACTAGCCTTTTGGCCCCAGCCTGTCACCTCTTCTTCTCTCAGTCCTCACAGGTTAAAACCTGCCACACATCTATATTTTGGGTTTCAAGAATAAAACCCATATTCTATTGGGTTAGCTTAACCCCAACTGATTTAAGGATATAGGAAGTGCTAGTTGTATGTGTGACAGAGCTGACTTTAAAATGCCCATATTCTGGGCCCATATTATATTTGCCCATATTCTATTCTGCCATTGTGCCTAGAATCCCCATTCTGTACCCTCCAAATTCACATGCCCTAAAACTCACTGCACAACACTACTACCAATTTTGAAGTGTCTATGAAACCCTTCTTCATCATGTTTTTGTCAGAATGGCCATTCCCTCTTTTTGTTTCATCATCCTAGAACCCAAAATCATTGCTCATTTGATATATACTCATTGTTCACCTGTCTGTCTCCCCTACTAATATTATAAAGCTCCTTAAGGCCAAGATATGTCTTTTTGAGACAATGGGCTTAGCCTAGTGTCTGATACTATACATGGTACAAACAGCTGACTGACTGAACGTTCTTATATAAAGAAGGCAGAGTCCCAAAGGAGTAGGAATGATGCACTTTGATGGTGGAGAAGGGAAAGTAATTGGGAGCCAAGTGAATGGATCAAGCCTACTGTGAGTTGATGCGACTTTGCCTGGCAGGGCTATTAGGACACTGGGGTCACTTGGGGGTGGGAAGAGAGAATGGGGGAGAAAATTCCCAATAGACTGAAAAATACTTTACCATGTTGGCACTTATGCCGCAGGTCCTTTACCTGCCAGTTCAGGAATCTTCCTGAGAGTTCCAGAAAATTCCAGAATCTAGAGGAATTACATGTGCAATTATTATATTTGTGTTTGAGCCTGTCAGTTTGGTCTCCCATTATAATGGAAATTCTACATCAGTCAAGATCACAGTTTTTGTGTGATTTTAATTCTGGCAGCCCCTACAGAATGCTTCCTTGGGTACCCAGAAAATGTTTGATGACTTGTAGACCATTTTCTTTGACATTGAAATAGTCTATAAACATGAGAGTGACTTCAAGTGAGTTTTGACTAAGTCTTAGGAAAACAGTCTCTGTCAGATTGTATTCATCTAGTTTTTCCTTCACATTCCACCACCTCCAAGATGTCACAGCCTCTTCCTGGATATGTTTCTAGAAGTCAAGAGCACATTTACCTGGGAAAGAATACTTAGTAGATAAAGTTGAGCACTAGGCCAACAAAAACATCCCAGTGGTTCTTCCCAGTGGGGGGGGGGGGTCTTGTTTTCATCCTAACATATTGTGCATTTTAAAGTCAGCTCTGTCACACATACAACTAGAACTTCCTGTATCCTTAAATCAGTTGGGGTTAAGCTAATTAATACAACGGAACTGTAGTCTTCTCCTCTAAAACAAGCACTCTAAATGAGCCAAGGAAACCACAGTAAGAGAGTCCAGACTCACCAGAGGAGCTCATATGCTCAACAGTAAAAAGCAGAGGAAACTGTAAGAGGTATAACAATGCAAAGGTATATCTATAACACACATAAGAAGACAGCCAATGTCTCTTGAACATCTGTTAAGTGCCAGGCACTTTTTAGACATTATCTCACTCAACTACACATAACCTTACAAGATAAACATTATTAATCCCATTTCACAAATAAGAAAATTGGACTCTCAAGGAAGCCAAGTATTTTGGCCAAAATTCCTCAATTGGAAAGTAAGGGAGCCAAGAAACAAACTCAAGTCTTGCTGATTTCAATTCAGTGCTCGTGAGGCTGTACCAACCATTTCCCATACACATAGGAAACCAAAAAACCCACATCGAGTGTCATCTCCACCAGGGCGCAGCCAGAAAACAGGAACTTCACTAGTATTTGAACAGAGAGAATTTACTCTAGAGAATTATTGAAACAGGTACTAGGGTACTGTTTTGAATCCCTGTTTTCATCCCAGGCAAATAGGGAACCCTGAGGTTACAAAAGCTAGTGACTGCAGGAAGGAGCCAACAAGCGTCCCCAGGGCTGTAGGAACACAGAGAGGGGACTGGGAGCAGCACACCCTAGAGGCATGGACAGAGGCCTGGGGACATAGGCTTGAGACTTCTGAGGAGGGGGCAGTGCCTGGGTGGGACCGGTCCCTCAAAGCACAAACATGCCGTGGAGCTGCCTTGGGGAATTCTGGAAGAGTCTGGAGACTGCAACTAACTAGAAGCTGGCTGTTTCTGGGGTGAAAAGTCACTGATGGGGACACTGACAGGAAAATCAAGCAAACAGAAAGGACAAGTAACATCTCCCCTCCTTGTGTCACTCTATCTCCCTGCCATGTCGCTAACTGGCAAAGGAGGCACGTCATTAGCAAAGCCTCGGCCCCAGCCAGTGGAACAGAGTACAGGAGGCGGGTTTGGAGCTGAGAGAATGGGTTGTTAACCAGCACAAGTGGGTTGTGTGGGGGCACCAATGGAACTGATTGGGCTTAAGGGAGATGATGGTCATCGCTAGAATACCGCCCGCTGGGTGTCTACTATGTGACATTCACTCTGCTCCATTCTTTCTACACATTGACTCCTTTGGTCCCTGCAACCTGTGAAGGAGGAACTCCTGTCTCACCAATTCTACTGCTGCAGAAACTAATATTTAGAGATGCTAAGGGCCATGCAAAAGGTTAGGAAGCAGAGGGGCCACAACCCCAAATTGGGTCTACTTGGAAGCTGAACCTCGTATTTGCTTGCTAAGGCTCCATAACAGATTTCCACAAACTGGGTGGATTAAAACAAAATTTTATTCTCTTATGGTGGGAGGCTGGAAGTCTAAAGTTGAGGAATGTGCAGGGCATGCTCTCTCTGAAATCTGTAGGAGATATTTGCCTCTCCCAGCTTCTGGTGGCCCCGGGTGCATACTGGCTTGTGGCCTCACAGTCTGATTTCCTCCTCTGTCGACAAGGCTTTCTCTCCATGGTGTCCATCTGTGGGTCAGTATCTTCCCTTTTTATCTCTCTTTTATTTTTTAAAGGATTTTATTTATATTTGACAGAGAGAAACACAGCTAGAGGGGGAAGACAAGCAGGGGGAGTAAGAGAGGGAGAAGCAGGCTTCCTGCCGAGCAGGGAGCCTGACGTGGGGCTCGATCACAGGTCTCTGGGATCGTGACCTGAGCCAAAAGCAGATACTTAGCAGCTGAGCCACCCAGGCACCCTTCCCTTTTTATCTCTTACAAGGACATTTGTCACTGGATTTAGGGCCTGCCCAAGTAGTCTAGGATAATCTCATCTAAAGATCTTTAATTTAAATATATCTGCAAAAATGCTTTTTCCAAATAAGGTCACATTTGCAGGTTAGAATGAGACCTATCATTCGAGGGGCCACGATTCAACCACTACATCACTGTATCATGGAAAATTACTCCTTTACTTTTGAAAATCATATCTGCTAACTGTTGAAAGTAAAATATGTATTCTTGTAGCATTTTCAGATTTTAAAACAATGTTTTGTGCTATATGTAGTACTTTTCATATTTAGTGTTCCTGTTCCTTTAAGCTTTTTTCTCTTCCTAAAGATATCTTTTGCAGCTCTTATCATCCAACAGAGCCATCCTATACCTCTTCACCTCATCAACTCTCAATCTCATTTCAATTCTCATCTGGAAGTTTCCTCCCTCCTCTCTTTTCCTTTCCTGACTGCTTTCGTCAACTTGACTTTCGTTCACACTGGCTTTGCCACCCCAGAATTCAGTAGACATACCCGGTCAAAGGAGTACTATTTTAGAAGAAACTATTTCCTGAGCCACGGGGTGGAATGCTCCCAAACTTTTCATCACTGGATCCAAAAGAAGCCCCCGCTCCTTCCCCAAGCCTCCATTCCACACCCCATCCTCAGAAAGGGAAACTTCCCATGATAGTATCTCTCCTTGGTTGGAAGGATTGAGCGATCCATTTTGCAATTCACCTGGTTTGAGGACATAGTTTAAAAATTTGCATACCTTGGAGATATGCTTCTTATGTATGCGTGAAGGGCAAAAAGATTTCTCAAAGTAAGAAGAGACTGGGAAAGAAAGGCATATTATGCCCTTTTGCTAAATAAAATATGTGTGCTGAGGCCCCCTTATTGCATCAAAATTAATGGGATGTATCTCATATGCCTGGTTTAAAAGAATAAAAAGACAATATGCCTTTCTCTCTCATGGAAATAAGTCAGACCCATCTTTATTAAAGTCTGACATATTTGCTAGGGAATATTTCCAGTATACCAAGCCACTGTAGCTTTTAAATTTAATTCTGAAGTTCATAAATTTTGCTCCCTAGAAGGAAAGAAGATGACTATTAGAAAGAAAAACCTTGAAACTCATCTAGGGTTTTTTCTTCAAGTGTCTCAATATCAAAATCGTTGCTATCTGTTTAAAATTTAATTTTCAAAAAGTATTACCTGCCTTCCCAGACATGGATATTGATGTGATTGCACTGTTTTTTCCTCTTTCCCCACAACATTGTTGGAAGCATTTCTTGCAGGTGGGGTATGTTTTTGGCATTCACCAACATAATTTCTTGCATTTCACTTATTTTCCTCAAGTTCTTCCTTTTCTGTGGGTTCATATTTTACTTTTTTTTCTCAAGGCCATAGGTGGAAAAAGCAAATGGATTACTTCAGACACACCACCTCTCTCCTTCTTTATGGCCACAAATGGACCAAACTCTGCCCCTTCCCTCATTCTTTTTGGTGTAATTGATGGAAAAGTCATTATGCGTTTGATTTCTTTTCTCGAGTGTTTAGGCTAGTAAGAGTAATCCTTACCAGCTTTGTCTGTCTTGCGGTATTACTCTACAACTGTGTCTATTTTGTGTCTGGACGGGGAATGCTAAAAATATATGAGAGTCATGAAGAGGAGGCTTTATGGAAAACTCTTGCCCAACAGATGACTATGGCCCCAAATATTTTTCAGATTCATCACTCAAAGCTAGAACACCTCCCAAGCCCCATCAAATATTCACCTGAGATGTTAATTGATAAAGTAAACCATGACATCTCCAGTTTGTTGGGAGTAGGGGCAGAACACTTTTCTAGTTCCATTTTCCAGAGATCATGTACCAGTGAGCCTCTGGTTCCCTTACAAGGACCTCGAGTCCCATGGGAATTAGCAGTTGGCCCGTCTATGGCAAAACAAAAGCTCCCAAGAACCCAGTTTATATTTAGCCTTACTTCTTTCAGTGACGGGAGCTGTGGAAGACTTCATAGTCCTCATATAGCTCCTCCATGAGGCAAGGGGGAAGGTGGAAATCTTCGCGCTTCTTTGGTGTTCACAGCCTGGCTCCCCTTTCCATAGCAAGTATCTTGTCTAGAGCTCCAGGCAAACCCACCTGAGAACAGAAGTATGAATGGGTAGTTTGTGAATTCCATAGTTTGTTGTAAGGAGAAGATGGGAAAGAGAGAGAGAGAAAATATTCTCTCTTCCTCACCTGGACCAAACTTTTAGTCCTTATGGTTTCGCCACCTGAAATGCCTCCCTGTCTTCTCCACACAGGATATCTTACCCACACTTCAAGGATGTTTGACAAATGTCTATTGGCTGGATTAATGATAGTGAGATGTGCAAGCCTTTAGTTTTTAAGGAGCATGGCAGGTCTTGAGAAAAGGCGGGAAGATGTGGGCGTACAGCCGTTGGCAGGAAAGTGGGCCAGGTGTTGCCACTGCAGGCCGTGTTCAGGCTTTTGTTAGGTTTGAGGTCATCTTTCCTCTAGGCATGTCCGATCAGACACACAGAGAAGAGAAGGCTGTGGAAAGATGAACACAGAGGTCGGGGTGATGAAGTTACTAAGACAAGGAGGGTCGGGAGCCACCAGAAGCTAAGAGAGAGCATGCAACAAATTCTCCCTCAAAGCCTTCCGGAAGAAGCAACCTGGCCGACACCTAATTTGAGACTTGTAGCCTCCAGAACTGTGAGAGGATATATTGCTGTTGCTTTAAGCCACCAACACTGTGCTTATTTGTTACAGTAGCCCTAGCAAATGAATATAGACTCTTGCCTAGACGGTGAGAAAGTGTCTGCTTTAATGAGAACCAAGGGATGGGGATTTATTATGGCTTCTAATGAATTTAATACAATTTCTTGAAAAAAATTTAATGAACACCAATTATGTGCGAGTCCCTATTCTCTGCTCTTAGTCCAGTGGAAGCCATAAACCAATAATCATGCTAGTGAATGCCTAATTACAAAGGAGATGAGGGCTCTGGAGGGAAGGAGTGGGTTTTGCAAGCAAACACGGTGAAGGAATCCAAGCTCAGTTGAGGAGTTGGCGGGAGTTCTCTGTGGACGTGACTGGGAATGCCCAGGACTCGGGCCTGGTAGGGTTGTGACCCTCTGCTTCCCGGTCAACTTTGAGTGGGTGCTGGGTGCTTTTCTGGACAAGGGGAACACAACTTTCCATGCTTTAAGTGTGAGTTTCTGGATACCATGGTGGCTTACCACATGGAATTTGGGACTCCTGATTTGAGTAACAGTAGAAAAAGGGTTCACACCTTTTTCTTTTTAGCCAGTAGATTCAGTCCCCTCCTGCATCTTCATCATCATCTGCCCGCAACACTAAGTGTTTTCTTTGGCTATTAAGAGATGTGATAGGGGTGGGGAGATGGGTTCCACATTCAAGCAAATTTTAGAAGAAGTTTATTAAACAAAAAAAATGATATGGGGGCGCCTGGGTGGCTCAGTTGGTTAAGCGACTGCCTTTGGCACAGGTCATGATCCCGGAGACCCAGGATCAAGCCCCATATGGGGCTCCCTGCTCAGCGGGAAGCCTGCTTCTCCCACTCTCACTCCCCCTGCTTGTGTTCCCTCTCTCTCTGTGTTTCTCTCTGTCAAATAAATAAATAAAATCTTTTTTAAAAAAAATGATTTTTTTCCCCCGCAAGGCTTCTTACAACCTTTCATATGCCGATTTGTACTGCGCAGCTCCTCATGAGTGATATCCCCTAAATTTTTGTACTCAGAATCCTTTCACCACAGAACAGTTTACAGGATTAGTGTTCCATGGAACCCATTTTGAGAAACACTGCCTCAGGGCAACTGTTGAGTTCCACAAATGGTTGATTTCTGCTTTCCTTCTCTTCTCTTTTTTCCAAGGTGCCTTTCAACAATCCCAGAAGAGAGCTGAGCATTCCATTCCCTGGAGACCCTGTCCAGGACAGCCAGACCCCCAGGTTGATCCTCACTAGAACACGAGGAAGTGTAGCCACAGCCACAAATGAAGGACATCTTCTAGAGGGTAAGTGTAAAATGAAAAGCCTTTCTCTCTGCTTGTTCCTTCACACACCCTTGACCATGTACTCTTGACTATTACTCTTGTGAATAGAGGGTCCTCAAAAGTGTTAGTAGAGATATGGGTAACAAATAGGATCTGGGGACAGGACATTTCCTTCACATAAGACAAACCAGTCTCCAATGCAGAACAGCCTGAGATTGACACCTGAGTTCTGTGTGATCTAAAATCTCATAGCATTGTCCTGTTGCATCCTGGGAGATACAGTTACAAGCACTGAAGTTGAAGAGCAAAAAGCATTAAACAATTTCATAACCACAGCAGTAGATACACACTATTATATGTCCTGGATCCATTTCAGTTCCCCTACCAGCCTCTCAGATGTCCTCATTTCCATGCACATGCCATCAGGGACTCATCACTCCTTCACCCTGCCTAACAAGGCACAGGACTTCCTTGTGCTGCCGTCCCTCCATTTGCAACTGGGACAAGCAGCAAATTTATTGCTGTTGTGTGTTCAAGGCACGTGACTATAAAGTGCTGTGGACTCCTCGTGGGTACGCGTGTGTATAGATTTAAATAGTGCTATGCAGGAGGAGCCTAGTCTCAACAACAAGGAGCATCGGCCAAATCGGGAGTCCAGCGAAAGATCAGAGATCATTGCAACTTCTTGCAGTTAAACTTGAGCGACACAGGCTTCCTTAGAGTGTGCTATTTGTTTAAGGGTAGCTTGGTATTCACAGGAAAGATAGAGACTGTAAGTTTGAATCTCGGATGTGTAACTGATGGTTGCAAATAGCCAGGTGTCAATGGGCCACTCACTTTTCTGTAAAATAGAGATAAAGACACCATCCCAGCAGGATATTTGTCGGGAGCAAAGATGAACATGCAGAATCCTTGAAACACAATAGATACTCGATACACAGAAGCTCTTAAACCTCCCCTACATTTGTTGCTTCCTATTTGCAACCTAATCTCACACACACACACACACACACACACACACACACACACAGGCACAAATGCCTCCCTTGCCTCCATTAACTCAGGGTTTTCTACTGATGGGGAAGTCACTGAACAGCCAGGTTCATCAGAAGCTGCCTATTGGGCTTTACCCTTTGAATAGTTCATTCATTCATTCATTTAGATGGTGTTTCTTGAGCACTTACCACATGCCATGCACTAGATCTGGTTGCTTTGCAGCATTACCAATGTCCACTATTAACAGACCCACCTGCCCACTGGCATTCTCCTCTCTTCACCATTCCCAGGTACATGCTCAAGCCTGAACCTCCCTTAGGTCACCTGAGACAATTGTGCAAACTGTGCCCTACACAAAGTTTGGGGCAGCATCCAGGTCATACTTTTGCCTTCTTGCTTGTCCTCCCTGCCTACGTATATCTAGGGAAGCTCTCTGATGTTATGCTAATAAGCATAATTAGCACAATAAAATTTAAGAACCAGACCAGCGACCATAGGGAGGAGAGCAAATTTTCCTTCTGAGTGTGAGACCTAGCTCCTCCCACCATGTAGATCAGCATTCTGGCTTGGAGGTCACAGGCCCTATTAACTGTAGTCATGGCTACAATGCTAAGTATTTGCATTTTCCTTTGATGCTCAAGGGAATCTTATGGAAAATGCTATCATTTCCATTTTACCAGTGAAGAAACAAGACCCAAAGAAATCTAATAATTTGCCCAAGGCTTCAGAGCCAGTGAGTAGCTGAGCTAGGAACAAAACTCAGTTTTTCTGACTCCCATGCCTGTTTCTTCATGAGGTTGGTGGTCCAGCAATGCTGTTCAATAGAACTTTGTGTGATAATAGAAATGTTTCATATCTGTATTATTGAAAGTGGCAGCCACCGGCCAATGTGGTTATGAAACACTTGTGGCTAGTGCCACCAAGGATCTCAACATTTTTCTTGTAGTTTAAAGGTAAATAAGCCACATGTGACCAGTGGCTACCATATTGGACAAGGCAGGTAGGGTTGGTGTACTAAGCCTGAGCTACATAGAGAAGGCTTCTGGGTCAGTCACCTGCTTTCCATGGGCACCATCCCCCAGAGCCATCCCTTCCCCATTCCAAGTCCCAGGCCCAAGTGAACTCATTCAGGAATAATCATCAATTGTTCCCAGAACCTTCAAAGAGGGAACTGATCCTAGCGATGGTCAGAACCCACAGGCTACCCGAATGGTTTCATAAGAGCTGGGCCCCAAAGGGTCATCCCACCTGATGATCATTCGCACCCCCACTTGGGGCCTGACTGTTCCCCATCTGTCCCACCTCCAGTTCACAGCTTTGAAGTCAAAGGCAAATTCCTCACCATTATCACCATTGGAAATTAATTAGCTTACCGGCTACCTCCCTGGGTCCTAAAGGGAGCAGATTCCAGGAACAAGAGACAGGCTCTGAAAGAGAAAGAAAAAACAAAGTGGCATTGCCTAGGACAGAAGCACAGATGAGAAGTCCCCAGTGGAATCCAGTCCAGTCTTATTTCCTTTGACCAATACAAACTACTAGAAAAAATAGTGAAATAAACCAGATTTCCAATATTGAAACACAGTGAGATTTCAAATAAAATTGCATTTTCTGACTCTTCCCAAAACCTTGGGTCCCCTCGCAATGCCTTGATTCACTGGCATCTGTCACCCAGGGCTGTGGGAGGTGCCCTGCTGAGATGGGCCGGAAGCTGTCCCGTCCTCCGCAACCCCCACCGCTGGGTCCCCAGCCACCCTTCTGGAGTCACCCAGCTGGCCTGGCTGGGATCTGCAACCATTTGAGGTTGGGATCCCAGAGCAGGACGCAGGCCTGGGCAACGGGCCTATGTGAGAGGCTGGAGGAACACAGCAGGGCATCTTGGTACCTGGAGGCCTGGGGGTGCTGTGGGGGAGAGGACAAAGCATCCTCAGAATGAGGGCAGGAGAGAAGGCAGGAAGGAGCGAGGGAGCTGGAGCACACTAAATTGAAAGGCCACCACCTCCACACTCCGCCTCCCCCTCTCACCTGCCATGATATGTGCCAGATGGTTCTTGGTTTCTTTGGTTTCTTGGAAAAGCTTGATCTCCAGCCCCCAGATCCTTTTTCCTATACTTTTTTATGGCACCTGGAATAATGCCAACCACACAGAAAGAACTCAAGAAACTTAAGTTGATCCCAATAAAATGCACTCAATTCAGAATGCCTCCATCAGACCCCTGCCTCCTACCCCCCCCCAAAAGTTGTTGCTCCCAAATGCCATTGTCCCTGCTGAGCACTTCTATAGACTCAGTCCTGCTTAAGCTCCCACTGAAGCTCTGCTGTCACTCCCCACAGAGCTGGGCTCCTTACGTCAGGCCTCCACCTACTGTGGCTGACCCACTCACCGACTGGCACGACAGAGGGAGCCGGTCCCGCAGTGTGGTCTGGGAGCTGCACCGGAACTTGGTATCCAAGCTGTGGCCTCTCCATGATTCTAACGTTTTTCCTTTCCCTCGTATTGTAGTTCAAACTGTTCACTTGAGATTTTCTCCAGATGGAGAAGAGAAGAGGGAATCTGGGAAGGTCACTCGACGGTAAGGTCTTTGGAAACAGGAAGTACTATGCATCTTCTCTTTGGAAACAGGAAGTACTATGCATCTTTGTTTGTGTGTCCCTTGCTTTGGCAGAGACTACAGTTTCTCCAAGTAAAACTCCGAGGAAGGAAAAGTGGGAGTAGAAGGAGGAAGAACCCCTAGACTGAAGAGGGGAATAAGGACACAGGTTCAAACACTGCTATATCTTTTTCTGCATATGTTAGGTAATTCATCTTCCTGATCTGTGAAAAAATAAACACTAATATGTACGCTGTTGTTGATTGCTGCAATCCTTAGATACTCAGAATATCATCTGGCAGCAAAAAGCATAAACATGTTTAAGAACATTAGCTCAGTGATCCAGATCCTAGGATCTTGTTTTAAGGAACTAATTCAGCAGGAACAACACTGTTCTATGCATCAAGGACTTTATTTGGAATCACAGTCAATAATGAAATATTTAATATTATCTAGCTGTTCACAACAGGGGAGTAATTACCCATGTATGGCATTAAAGCATAAGAGATTATTTTTCACTAATAAAAATTGATATATATGAAGATGATCTAATACATAGACTCTAACATTCTCAGTGCTACTATTCTTCTAAAAATCACATCTGTCTGTATTGCTGCCCTACTTAAAATTACTCAATGGCCTAAAATTTATGAGGTGACTTTCTGAGATCATGTTTATTCTGTATGAGAAACTGCCAAGCCATTTCCCAAAGTGGATGGACCTTCTGACTTTCCCATCAGCAGTGTCTGAGAATTCCAGTTTCTCCACATCCTCACTGGTATTTATCACAATCAGTCTCTTTAATTATACAAATGCCCATAGGTGTTTACTGCTATTCTATTGTGGTTTTCATTCACATTTCTTGATGACCAAAGGTGTGAAACATCTTTTCATGTTTAGCTTCATAGTTATTTACCCAAGAGAAATAAAAACACATGTGTACAGAAACACATATGTACATGAATGATCATAAAAACTTTACAATGGTCCCAAACTGGAAACCCAGATATCCATCTATAGATGAAACCCATATATCCATCTATAGACAAAGAAATACACAAAGTGTGGTATAGATACAAGGAAATGCTACTCAGCAATAAAAAGGAATCACCTTCTGATAGGTTAAGGAATAACAGCATGGATGAATCGTGATGACATTATACTGAGTAAAAGAAGCCAGATGTGAATGAAAACATACCATAAATGTGAAATTCTTACCTAAGCAGAATTAATCTATTGTGACTGAAAACAGATCAGGCATTACCTGGTGCTGGGATTGAGGGGGCTGCTGACCGCAAAGAGGCACAAGGGAATTGGCAGAGTGACAGGAACGTTCTATGTCTTACCTGGGGCAGTGGTGACACAGGTCTGGCTGCCCACACCCATCAAACTGCACACTTAAAATGGGTGCATTTTATTGTATTTTAAATACCTCAATAAAGATTTATTAAGAAAAAATAATTCCGGGATGCCTGGGTGGCTCAGTTGGTTAAGCGACTGCCTTCGGCTCAGGTCATGATCCTGGAGACCCGGGATCGAGTCCCACATCGGGCTCCCTGCTCGGCGGGAAGCCTGCTTCTCCCTCTCTCGCTCCCCCTGCTTGTGTTCCCTCTCTCGCTGTGTTTCTCGCTGTCAAATAAATAAAATCTTTAAAAAAAAAAAAAAGAAAAAAAGAAAAAATAATTCCATTGCTCCTCACTATTACACACAAGGTCCTCTATAATGAGCCCTCTTGATCCCTCCAGCTTTGCTTCCAGCTAGAATCCCAGTATCTTGCTCCAGCAGTGAACTACCTGCTGCTTCCCAGTCACCATATTTTTTTTCAAGTCTCTCTAGCTTTCTAAATGCTGTCCGAATTCCTCCCCCCACTGCCTTCTTGTAAGTTGATGCGTTCCTATTCATCTTTCAAGATCAACTCAAGCCTGCTTGAATTTCTCTCCCAGGCTGGACACAGTATCTCTCTAATACCATCTCACAGCCTCCCATACACACCTCTGGTCTGCTGTTCTCCCTGTGGCATCATAGCTAATACTTTCTCTGTCTCCCTTCCTGGGCTCCAAGCATCTCAAAGCCGGGGTCTGTCTTATTGCATTCTTAAGCCCTAGCACAGAGCTTAGCCCATGTGGTTGGTGAATGTTGAAAGGACAAATAGGTGAATAAATGAACAAATGCCCCCATCTGGCATCAGAAGGACCCCATAAGAGGTGATACCCACCATAAGAGGTCAATCCCTGCACTCTATTTCTTGGGCATTTGACTTGACCCCATAATCAAGTTGTGTGGCTAAGACTATAGGCCCTGAGAACCTCCACCAGGGTACAGTGAGTAAATAGAACTTGGGCATTGCTATCTTGGGATCACAGTGACAGACATTCCAAGATGAGAGAAGCTCCCGAGCTCCTTAAGAGGTAATCAAAAGAAGAGCGGCTTGACACAGAATCAGAGCATGGGGACGCAACTAGATCTCGGAATGTCAGGCGCAGGGGACCTTCCTAAAGGAAAGCACCAGAAGCATTCACAAAGGAAACGAACCATGTTCACCGAGAAACAACAGGCCGATTTGGAATCCTTGTTCAGCAAGAACCCATACCCTGCTCCTAGCCTTCAGAAAGAAACAGCCTTAAAACTGGAGATCCATCCCACCATACTGCAGGTTTGGTTCAAGAACCGCAGAGCAAAACACAAGAAAGCCAAACAACAGCAGTTAGCTGGGGTGGAAGTCAAAATCAGCTCTTCCAAGAGACCCATGGATGCCACTCCAGGACCTCCCAGTGGTGCCTACCTTGTTTCCCTGGTTTATACAGGTCAGCCGATACCTTCCTTCCAACTCAGCTCCTCCAGTTTGAAAGCTCTCCCAGACCATTCTGTTGGCCACAAAATCGTCCATTTTGGCTGCTGCCAAGATTCTAACATCTACTCCCTTTGTCCCATTACGGAATCTCAAATTCTTTCCACAAGCTTCACTGTTAATTCTCTTGGTTCTTCATCACCACAAAGAACTTAATGAGCGAAGCCAGACACAGAAGTTCAAATATGGTAATGATTCACAATGATTCCCATACGAGAGATCTGAGATCCATGCAACATGAATGCAATTCCAGAAACAACGCTCCGTAAAAGAAAAAAAGACACACGAGGCGCCTGGGTGGCTCAATCATTGAGCGTCTGCCTTTGGCTCAGGTCATGATCCCAGGGTCCAGGGATCCAGCCCCGAATCAGTATTGTCAGGTTCCCTGCTGAGCGGAGACTGCTTCTCCCGCACCTACTCATAAACTCTCTCTCCTCTCCTCAAATAAACAAAATCTTTTTTAAAAAAATTAAAAAAATATTTAAAACTCCTTCAAAAAAAAAAAAAGAGGTAATCAAAAGAAGCCTGACTCTAGGAACTCATGGAGTTGACAGGTGGCGGCTGCATTCTCTCCGTGGGGTAGCCCCCCTCCAACCACAGCTCTTCATTTCTATAGCATTTTCCACTACTCCATACAATATTTGTTCACTGATATTAGTAATCTAATTATATTTACCCTTCTAAGAACATCTGTTTTAGTTTAATGTATACGTTTTAATTCCAGAACGTTCTGAGCAGTAAGCATCACCAATACTCCCAAGCAGACAAAAGGAAGCATTACCCTCCCTCAGAGACACCCCCTCGGCCATTTCTGATGACATAGCATTGGTGCAGCTGCTTTGCATGATTGGGATCCATGTTCTTCACCTTCACTGGAGCTCTAACAAGAAACAGCTGGAATTCCGCCAAACCTTCCTCGCTCTCATCACCTTAGCTGCTTCACCAGCGTCCCCTCAGCACCCGGTTCCACTCTGTCAACAGCACCTCCAGCTTAACGAAGACTGACAGCCAACCTAGGGTGTCATTGTCTGGAATGAAGGGAACGGAGGCATTTTATACCCAACCATCCCCTACCATCATTTCTTGACCTCCCACTTTTGATCCATGTGTACTTTTCCTTCTGTTTTGGCCAGAATTCATCGCAGAGCCTCTCTCCTCTTACACAACAGTCACTTGTGGTCTTCTTTACTGCTTGACCCTGAAAGGTAATCCATCAAGGTAAAGGTCCGTGACATGTCTCCACCAGGTCCATGCTCAAAGACAGGTAGGTGAACCTCTGGAAGAGAGAGTCCGGGAAGGCCAGTGAGAGGGGAGAAGAGTGTCAAATGCAGAGCTGGGCCCCCCAGTCCTTTTTTCAAGTCACGAGGAAGGATTCCTTTGTTCGATTATTCATTCTTTCAATCTCGCTAGATGTTGCAGAAGTGGCCTCATCTCTAATGTGGGCCCAGAGCTCCAGCTCTGTCAGGGACTCCAAAGCTCCCCAACACTGCCCGGAGCTTGCACTGGAGAGGAATGTTTGGTGGACATTCGAATCCACTGAGAGCTTAAAGATGGTGCTTTTGGGAGAGAGCCAGGCGACGGAATGACCATTATCAGCAATCTCTTCTCTGAAAAGATCTGAGCCATGGAAACAAACAACCTAAGTCTCTCATACCGCAAGAGAAGGAAAGGGGGGGACTGGAATGTTTGCTCGTATTTTCCTAAAATATCCAGTGAACCATGAACCTAAACTTTACACCTGAGGCAAACTGGGAATTGCTATTTTAACAAAGCACAGCTTAGAAAACAACTTGCACACGTTTTGTGTCTTGGGCCAGCCCCAGAGAGGTTTCTGGCAGCGTTTTATGGGTGACTGATACTCAAGTTAAAATCAACACGAGTTTTCCAAACACTGCGTCTCCGGGGGTGGAGTGTGGACTTTTCACCTGTCTGCCATGGGATCTGGGAAGAAATTTGGGGGGGGGGGCATACAATGGAGCTCTGAAGCAGCTTGTGAGTATGATGGTCTGATCTAGGCTCTCTCCTCTTGGTCTGTTGGTGTCTCTCTCACAGAGAAGGACAAAAGAAAGCATGTGTGCCATGAGACCGGAAGTGCATTCGTTTATTCAACAAACATCTGCAGATCTCCTCCCTCCCCGTGGGGCTACTGGGGAATACCAAGATGACTAAGCCACAGTTGAATGGGGGCAGATAGGAAAACAAATAATTAAAATAATGCAGCCAAGTGCTGAATCAGGTTTGTACCAAGGGCTGTGGGAACACAAAGAGGGAAGAATTAATTCTGTCAGAAGGAGTCAAGGAAGGTTGTGGAGAAGGTCACATCTGAGCTGTCCCTTAACAGAGAAGTCTGAATATTCAGGTTAGAAAGGAAAGGGCAGGCATTCCCTCGGGGAGAGGGGACAGCGGACACAAAAGCATGGAGGCAGGAAAGCTTCGTGAGGAGAGCGATGCATCTGAGGCACAGGGTAGCGGAGAGTAAGGGAAAGGGCATGGGGCCCATACACGGGTTGGGATTGGGTGTGTAGGCACAGGTGCCACATTAAAAGATCCAGACTGGGGGCGCCTGAGTGGCTCAGTTGGTTAAGCGACTGCCTTCGGCTCAGGTCATGATCCTGGAGACCCGGGATCAAGCCCCACATCAGGCTCTCTGCTCAGCGGGAAGCCTTCTTCTCCCTCTCTCACTCCCCCTGCTTGTGTTCCCTCTCTCACTGTGTTTCTCTCTGTCAAATAAATAAATAAAATCTTTTTTAAAAAAAGAAAAAGATTGATTGGTCTTAAAGACTAGACAGTTAAATAAATGGTGGCTGGAACATCTATTTTTCTACAAAACTGGAAAAATGAACCCGGTTCTAAAAGAATGTATGACAAAATAAAACAGATGAATGGATAAAGAAGATGTGGTACATATATACAATGGAATACTATGCGTCCGTCAGAAAGGATGAATATCCAACTTTTGTAGCAACATGGACTGGACTGGAAGAGATTATGCTGAGTGAAATAAGCCAAGAAGAGAAAGTCAAGTATCACATGGTTTCACTTACTTGCGGTACATGAGGGGCAAACTGGAGGACAGTGGGAGAAGGAAAGCAAATGGGAACTAGGGTAATCTAGGGAGGGAAACGAAACAACAGAGACTTTGGACACAGAAACAAACTGAGGGACTTGGAGGGAGGGGGGTGGAGGGATGGGAGAGCCTGGTGGTGGGTACTGGGGACACCTAAAGCATGGAGCACTGGGTGTGGGGAATGGGGAATGAAT